>NNCB01000090.1:0-28679 GCA_002317545.1 Scenedesmus quadricauda | reverse complement strand
TGCTGGCCCTCGGCTCATCGACGGCAGGCAGGCCCTGCGATGTCGACACCAAGTCCCCGACCGACACGCCTATGAGTGCTTGCGTCCTTGACGACATCGTCCCTCCAACATCCGGCACCTTCCTATTCATCCGGTAGGCGATGTGCTTCAAAAAATGCCCTGTGAGATGTCATCAATTTGATTTCCGCACTACTCAGCTTGGTGTCCGGATACTCCGGTTTGCGTAGCACGCATCAATTATGATTCAACTCCGGCTCTGCCTATCCACATGGCTGTGGGGATTTTCACCTTCTTCCTGGTTCTTACTGCGTGTCCAGACCCTCGTACCCTTGATCCCGCTCTGATCTCTTGGTGCAATGAGCGGTGAACCTTGGCTACCGGTGGATATTTCTCCTCAAGATATAGTATCATCAATGAGGTAATTTGTAATCCCTTTTGCGGCCTTCATCCCTATACCACTTAACTTTTAGGCCTGCTGGTGGCCAGCCACCCAGCCAGGCTGCGCTCTCCCAATGTCCAATGCAGCACTTCGGTACAGACACTCGTGCATCCGCAGCAGCTGTCATATCATGTGATGGCACACGTCTCCTTGTTCCATAATTCGCTGATACCGGATTGTTGTCACGCTAGCTAAACTGGGTCACTGACCCGCAAGGTGACAAGCTCATGAGTGGTGGTACCGTCTCGAGTACAAAACTTCCCATAAAATGCATCTCGACTCCACACAGTGCGTGTTGACTGGACAGTGATTTTCAGCGATCACTTCCTGAAGCCAGAATGGCAAAATAATACGGCAGGCGATTGGAGGAGGAACTATACAGCTCTCCGATGAAGAGCGGCAGGTGTGCGGCATGATGGCGACGGCCCGACCGCTCACCGCAGCATCAGTAGCTCTCCTGCTGGTGCATGGAACTCGTCCAAATGCCGCGCCATTGGCGCAGCCTTTGATGCGATCATCGAATCAAATGGACTGGAGGAGGTGTGCGCGGAGGGCGGGACCGCGGGCATCAAGGAGCTGGAGCTATTCCTGCATGAGTACCCGCGGGTGCGGTTGGCGCGGGCGTCGGCAGCTTTTGAGTGCCAGGTCCGATGCATGCCTGCGCCATGCAGCGCCTGCATGGTGCTGCATGGCGGCTGCTTCTTGCCCCCATTTCCCTGCGTACGTGACGGCGCCGCGTTGCCATGCCGAGCAGCAGCCAACTGAGGGGTGTCCGCTGTCCTCACGTCCCCAACCCCGCTGATGCTGGCGCTGCGCATGTTCCCGGCGCTCACCACCCTCCAACTCATCGACCAGGCGCGGCTCATGCATGGACACATCAGTGAGTTGTGTGCGGCGCATGGCAACTGGCGGGCAATGATGCGCGTGCAGCACATGGAGACTGCATGGTGCTGTGACATGCGAGGTGGCAGGCCATTTGACCGCGCGACGCAACCGGCGAGCAGCGGCAGGGCGGCAAGCGCAATCAATGGGGCACGCATCGTCGGTCGTCTCCTCGCAGGCAGCGCCTCATCGCATGGCAGAGCCGATCTGAACAGCGGATTGCGATGAATCGGCACCGCTTTGCGACCTTGTGTCACAGCATTGAAACAAATGGTTAAAGTGGTGTTTACCTGTCGCGCTTAGGCGGAGCAGCGACCCCGAACGCCGCATCAGGAAAGATCACGCGACCGCCGACCAACCATCAGCAGCAGGGGGCAGCCACATGCGTCAGGGCGGAAGCAGGGCCGACCTCACCCTGGGTTGTTCAGATCAACTTTGCCGCAATGATAAGGGACAGGCCTGTTCCCACCTTTACCACCAAAGACCGTCGCTCACGCCGCCCGTCCAGGCACCGCGAACAGGCTGCCGAATCTGACCCAGACCACTGGCCTGGAAGCGCTCGACCGCGCGAGTTGCTGTCGTTCGCGACATCCGCATATCCCGTCGATCCACCGCGGCCTCGGGCGGCAGCGGGCCTGTGCCTAGCCCGCAACGACGTGTGCAGCGTAGGCGACGCGCTGGACGACTGTCGGCGCTGCGGAGGCTGAACTGGCGGCAACCGCGTAGCCAGCTCCAGGCGCGAGCCTGGTGAGGTGTGGCCGCAACGCCTGGCGATGGTAGCCTGCGCCGCACGCTGCTGGCTGACGAGCACCAAATTGCCTCGTCGGTGCGGCCTGCGGCAGCCATTGCTTCAGCGCGGGCGAGAATCGGATGGGTTTGTTGCGGGCGATATAGTGTTGCCATGTGACCCTCATTAGCGCCTCACGTCGCACAGCATGATGTGATCATGCTCTTGGCCAGCCGCCCGCTCTTCTGGTAAATAGCCGCTAGATTCGCCACTGCCCGGCTCGTTGCCGAGGTACTTTGAACCTCCTGACCCAGGCTGAATGCGCGCTGGGCCGCCAACTTGGCCTGCTTATACCGCTGTTGCTGTCGCGCCGGAGTCGCGCGCGGCCGCCGCAGCGACGCTTGCAAAGAAGCAGGTGCGCGTGCTGATCGGTTGAGCGAGGGGCATACACCATCTTTTGAAAAAAAGTGATGCTGGGATATTGAATATTGATATCCGTAATTAAAATTTGTCACGTCCTTTAAAGCTAGTATGCAAGTTGTGGTGTATATCTAGAAGGTTTGTCAAGGCCACGGCTGAAATAGTGGCTACGCCAGACTCCCCGTGTTTCAGCTATATTAAGCATGAGGGCCCGGGCCGTGCGGCGCGGCCTGGCGACCTTGAGTCGCGTGCGGACGGCGGCCTCGCGTGCTGCGCCAGCGATTCGACGCCACGCGAGGCGCCTGCAGCGGCAGGCCGCGCGGCTGCGGCAGCGCCAGAGGACGATCAGCAGGAGCAGCAGCAGCAGAGCAGCATCAGCAGCAGCAGCAGCAGCAGCAGCAAGGCCGGTCCACATCGACAGCCGCAGCGGCTACGGGCGATGGCGAGACCCGCGCTGCCTGCCTGCGATCGCTGCAAGAGGCGGTCGTCCAGCTGCGGTCGCGGCGTGCGGCGGCTGAGTCAGCGTTCGCGGCCTGCCGGCGGCGGGCGCTGAGGCTGGCGGCGGAGGTGGTGGCGCGCTGCGAATGCACGGCCATGCCGCCGCGACGTGAGGGGTCGAGGACGTGCCCGGGAGGAGGCGTGGACCAAGCGCGGTGGCGATGCTGCGGGAGCGGCTCGGGGCGCCGGGCCCTGGGGCCGGCAGCGGCGCGGCGCCGGGGGGCGTACTCGGGCTGAGCGTGCCGAGTGTGTTGAGCGTGAACAACCGCGGCCTGCTGGCGCAGATTGAGGCGGCGGGCGGGGTCGCCAAGGAGCAACACGGTCGCGGTCGATGGGGACGCGATGGGGCATGACGGGATGCTCTATTCGCTACCCAGCCGCGATCTGATCGCGACAGCGTCGAATATAGTGGTCAACGCGCATTGCGCCGGCGCCAGCCCGCGCGCGGCAGCTGATGCATGTCCACCCTTCACACTTGAAGTTACTGGACCCCAATTGCGCGCAGGCGAGCTCATGGCTGCGGCGCAGGGCGGCTTCCAGCCGCAGCGAAACGGGCAAGGAGCTGTGGTCGACGCAGACTTTCGACACCTCGAAGCCTTACACGATCACCGGCGCGCCGCGCGTCGTGAAGGATATGGTGCTGATCGGCAACGGCGGCGCCGAATTCGGGGTGCGCGGTTATGTCACCGCCTATGACGCCGACACCGGCAAGGAACGAGGCTGGAGGACGACCGGGAACCGCCCGGGGTCCGAAATGTCGAGAGCGAATTCCCCGGCGCGCAGCTTGCGGTCGATCGCGCTTGCCGGCTCACTGTCGCGCCAGGAAAAGCAGCAATCGTTACAGCGCCAGATCGTCCAGACGGTCTCACCGTCATCGACACCGCGAAAATCGGCGGTGCTACCGTCGGATCCGCATCGTGGGATTGCGCTGGCGCCAGGCTCGCCGCTGCTGACGAACGCGGGCCCCACCGTCGCCCGGCTGCGGCGCGGGGGCTGCGGCGTGCTTGAGGTCAGCGAGCATGAGCTAGCCGCCGCGGAGAAGTCTGTGGGCGATCCCGCGATGCGCGGCGTGCCGGCGCCGCGCTGCATTGGCTGGCGGCCGCTGAGAGCAGCGGCCGGAGGGCTAAGCCTCGCAAGGTCGGGGCAGAGGAGGAGGCGCGATGGAACCGCTTGTGCGTCCGTCGACACGATTGCCTGACGCAACTGACGCCACGGCAGTCGAGGCGACTCCGGCGCGGAAGCCGTTTGGAGGAGGCCGCCGGCGCCGCGCCGGCCGCGCGGCTTCTGCGGCGACTGCAGGGCGGGCTCCTCGCTGCGGCGGGCGCGGCCGCGTGCGGCTGGATGTCAGTTGCTGCGGGCTGGGGGACGGCGACCTGGCGCCGCTGGGTGCGCTGCGCAGCCTGCGTGCGTTGGTGCTGTCCTCCAATGAGATTACGGCCTGAAGGTGGGGATGCTGTCCATCAGCACACGCCGTGCTGCTTTGGGGGTGGTCCGTCTGAGCTATCGACCGCCTGCTGCGCCGCGGGTCGGGCTTGCCCATCCAGTGACAGACTGCAGCAATCCGGCCGGTGTTGGGATGTTGCACTTCCAAGATATCCAGCCTAAAGCAATCAAGCACTTGATTGTGCATTCCATCCGCAACATTCCTCTTCCGGGCCTGCCCGCATGCAGGCTCTCGAGCCGCTTGCGCCAGGCCTGCGCAGCCTTGACCTCGGCCAGCACCGCGTCGCCGCGCTGCACGGCGCCGACGGGGCGTGCCTGCTAAGCTTCTCCTTGCTGACGTCATTGGACCTGGGCTTCAACCTCCTGGACTCATGGAGGACGCCATTGCCATTGCCAGGTGGGCTGCTGTGTTGGTACGTGCGTGCCTGCTTGGCGGTGTGTGTGTGTGTGTGTGTCTTTTGGGGGGAGACGAAGGGTCGGAGGAGTTGGGGTGGCAAGGGCGCCCGGCGTTCATGGCTCTACAGAGTAGCTGGCTAGGGCTGCACATGGTGCAATGAAGCGTGCCTTGTTGAATTTAGGCTGCAGTCAGGGAGGTGGCGCAACAGTGTAACAAGGCACAGGGCTTGGAAAATTGCAAGTTGTTCATCATCCGCGGCACCAATGCCGACTACACCCGCATCCCGCTGCGCCGCGCGGTGTTCCTGCTGTCGGTGCCGATGGTGCTGGAGCTGGTGCTGGAAGCCACCTTCGCGGTGGTGGACATCTTCTTCGTGGGCAAGCTCGGCTCGTCTGCCGTGGCGACGGTGGGTCTGACCGAAACCTTCCTATTCCTGCTGTACTCCATCGCGATGGGGCTGGCGATGGGGCGGCGACGGCCGTTGGCAGCGTGTGACCCAGTGGCATCACACAGACCTTCCAGGTGTGTTACAGGTACTTGATGTGGGCGTTTGTCAAGCCCGTGTGCTTTGCAATCCGGCGCATGACCTTGTCCTTGCCTTGGCTGCATGTGAGTGTCTGAGCATGGAGAAAAAGTGGCTGCTCGCACGCTGAGGCACCCACGACCTCAAACCCCATGCATCACAGGCATGGGTTCGGCCCGTGCAGCACAACACGCAGGCCGACCCGATGCCGGGGCTGGCGGGCGTCGAGCCCACCGCTCTGCGCCTCCGGCCGCTGCCTCCTCGCACTGCCCTCGCTGGCTGGCCTCGGCCGCCTGCGCCGCGCGAACTTTTCGGGGAACCGGTTTCTGGGGGTGGAGGGCCTGCAGGGCTGCTCGGCGCTGACAGAGCTTGAACTGTCCAACAACTGCCTGGTGCAAGTGCGCCTCGTCGCCTGCCAGTGGAGGTCGCTTGCCCATAGGCTGCGCCTCAGGCATTGACAGACGGCAGGGGGTTTGACAGCGTTGTTTGGCAAGTCGTCCAAGCAGTATGCCAACTCCCTACCTCAGCAGCTTCCCGCGGCCGGCAGAATTTCAGTGGTGCAATGCAACCACGTTACCTTCGCCTCGCCTCGCGCCAGGTGGACGCCCTCTCGCGCCGCGACCGTCTTCGCCGCCTCGACATCGACCACCGTCACATGGCGAATGATGACGTCGCCCTGTTTCGGCGCCGCGAACGCCGGGGTTGCAAAGGCGAACAGCGACGTTGCGAGGACTAGAAACAGAGATTTCATGGAGCGACCTTTCCGACTGGAAAGGGCCTTAGCGCCGGCGCCCCCCAAACAACAAGGGGAAGAAATGGTGGGCGCTGACGGGCTCGAACCGCCGACCCTCTCGGTGTAAACGAGATGCTCCAGCCAACTGAGGCTAACAACCTCGCGAAGAGGGCAGTGGTTACCGTGGGGCTGCTGGCGTCAATATGATACCTCTTCTCAACCTCTGCGTCGCGACGAATCTTAGCTAACAGAATGCCGGTCACTTTCGTAGCATGCGCGCCTTCAACTTATAGCGCCACATCACCACTATATTTGACTATATTTATGAGCGCTCCTTCGGTCGCGTACCGAATGTCGCCGTAGGATTGGCGCGCCCTGATCCGCAGACGCTGCGATGCATCGAGGTAATGACGACGATCGGGCGTTCCTTCGCTACGATCGTCTCGCGGTCTCATAGACATGGAAGGCCATGCGATCGAGTTCCTGGAGCAGGTCGTTCGGGAATTCGATATCGGCCTTGTCGATCTCGTCGATCAGCAGCACGGGGAGCTTGGGTGAGGTGAATGCCTCCCACAATTTGCCCTTGCGGATATAGTTGCGGATGTCGTGGACGCGCTCTTCGCCAAGCTGGCCGTCGCCTCCCCCCGCAAAACCCCGGCCAAACGGCCACTTCAAAACCCACCACGAATGGGACTCAAATTCAAACTAAAACCTCAATGCAGGAGGAGCAGCTGGGCGCCGGCGCCTTTTCAGCCAACCTTCGCCGACCTGTCCAGCCTGCGCATCCGCGACACAGGGACGGTCGTGGGTCAAGCTGCGGCGACGTCGGCGGCACCGCAGCCGTGGCTCCAGGCGACGGCTCCAGGGTCATGGGCGCTGACCGGGCTCACCCTGGACGGCTACCAGGTGACTGCAGCGGCGCTCCTGGCGATGGTGGCGTGCCTGCCATGACGTCGCTGGTCAACGGCAACCGGCTTGGCGAGCGCGTGCCGCGGAGGCGGCCTCGGCAGCGGCGGCTGCAGCAGCCGCGAGCTCGCACCTACTGCAGCTGCGGACGGCGCCGCCGCGGCGGCGGATGCGCCGGCAGCCGGCGGCGTGGGCGCTGTGGGGGCGGCTGCGGCGGCGGCGGCGGGGACGGCGCCGGGGCTGGCGTTGTCGGTTGCCCTGCTGCCGCCTTGCAGGTACTGCAGCTCAGGTCAAACGGCCTGACATCCCTGGGCCCGCTGCAGCTGGGGGCGCGGCTGCCGGGGCTGCGGTGCCTGGACGCGTCGGACAACGAGCTGACGAGGGCGGAGGGGCTGGAGGGGCTGGGGCGGCTGAGGGAGCTGGTGCTCAGCAGGAACAAGATCAGGTGGGGCGTGATCTGAGCCTGTGGTGATCTGAGCCCGGGGTGATCTGCATGTGTGATGATCTATCTATGCGTGTGATAGGGGGATCTCTCAGGCAGAGCAGGGACAATATGCAGCAATCTGAGTGCTGCCACGCGATGGTCCACCGTACCGCCTCCACATCCGGACTATCAAGGGGTCCGGTCACTGGCTCGCCATCGATCACTCTGATTTCTACCCCTTTGAGGCCGAGGGCCCCGCTTCACCAACGCTGCCCAGCGTCTCCGTCCATACAACTACCCTGCTGCGCGGCATGTGCGGCCACACACGCACACACACACACACAGGTCCCTGGACCCCGAGTCCCTCGCGCCCCCACCCGCCTGCGCGAACTCCGCATCGACGACTGCGGCCTCCGCTCCCTCGCGGGTGCGTCCCGCCTGGCCGCCCTGACGAGGCTTCGGCCGCTGGAACATGCTGGCGACGACGGTCAGCATGTCGGGATCGTCATCGACATGGAGGATGGTCGGCAGCGACGCATCGTGCGCGCTGGTCTGACCGTCCTTTTTCCGTGGCGCGGCGGCCGGGAGTCGATGGGGCTTGCTCAGGCCTTAGCAGCAGGTTTTACAGATGAGGCCAGTGTGGTGGAACAATATGGTGTTAAGGTACACCTGGTATGCGGTAACAAGGGGTCGTGTGATGTGGCCGGGTGAAAGGCGTCGTGTTCCCTTGTTGTCACCGAGGACTGTTGCGTGCAACAGTGATTTTTAGACTGATGCGCTCCGAGATGACGTCTGCGGAGCTGCATACCAGCATTTGTTGATTGCTGCGCCGCCCTCGCCGCGCATGCTGCCGCCGGGTGCGCGCCCTCGGCCCGCAGGCGCACCGCCCGCTGCTGCTGTTCAGGGCGCCTCAGCTGTCTGTGATCGATGGCCAGCCCGTCTCCGACGAGGAGCGCGCCTATGGGAAGGCGAAGCAGACAACGCGACCGTATCGTTGCCTTCGGGTTGAACCGGGCCGCTGCCGAGGGGCTGGATGCGATCACCTTGGGCGCAACGGCGGCGCAGCTCCGAATGTCGAAATCGGGACTTTTCGCGCATTTTGGTAGCAAGGACGCACTGCAGGTGGCCATCATCGAGAGGCGATCGAGAGTTTCGAGCCAAGGTTGTTGAGCCGGCGCTGCGCCTTAAGGTGCGCGCGCTGGGAGGCGGCGCTGACGCCCGCAACCTATGTCGTGGTCGGCGCGTTGAAGCGCCGCGAGGGTGTCGATGTATTCGACGAAGGCACCGATTTTACGCCATTCGCTGCCAAGGTCTGAATTTGCAGGACCACTATCCCCCAAATGTTTAACCCGCGTCTGGCTTCGACCTGACCGGCGTCAGCCGCGAGCTGCTGCAGCATCATGCGGTGGCTGTTGTGTGCGACAGCTCGGGGCCATCGCGGGGCGTCGGTGAACACTATCCAGGCCGGCATCCTGGTCGTGTCGGGCGCACACGAACTGGCTTTGGAGGGCACGGCGATCGGCGGCGGACCTTTCGCAGCAGGCGGCGGACTGCGGCCGCCGTCGGGCGGCGGCAGCCCTCATGGCGCCTCGCGGCGCGCCGCGGGGATGGGCGCGCTGGTCAGGAGCTCGCCAAACTGCGGCGCTGGCGGCGGGCCTGGCGTTGCGGGCCGCAGGGCTGTAGGAGGGTTGGGCTCCGAGAGCGGCGGCAGCTTGAAAAGGTCTGGAAGATGACAGCTTCCATTTCACGCGACGTTTTGAGCATGTACACACCCGAATCCAAGCCGCCCCGGCCAGGGGTAACCTTCGTGGGCGTGTTAAAAAATCAGCCCCGACAATTGAACAACAACAAAACAAGGCTCAGCCTGTACTCCCGAGATCTACAGCTATGGCCACCGCCATGTGCAGGGCCTGGTGCTGGATGGCGACCGACTGCTGTCGCACGAGCATGGCCCACGCGGCGGTGACGAGATCAACCTGGTCGAGCCAGGCATGAACTACGGCTGGCCGGTCATCACCTACGCGGGTCTGCACCCGTGCCACAGCATCCCTGATTCTCCTTGACGCGAGGGCATGGAGCAGCCGCTCTTGTTGTGCTCTGCCATCGTGGCAACTGTGGCAGTGCTATCCTGCAGCGAAGCTTGCAAGGGTCGCTGCAGTTTGCCGAGGAGGTGAGCAACTGCTGGCGGCTACAGGCGCCCAGACAGAGCCGGAGGCGCCAACACAACCGGCCAGAAGAAGGGGGAGAACTTTAACGTACTTGATATGACGCCTAACGCCTGAATCAAGCCGCGCCGCGAAGCGGCATCGGCTTGAATGAACTGTGAGGCGCCACTCACGTGACCGCCCGGCTAATGCTGTTGCCACGGTCACCAGTGGCAAGTAACTCAGACGCTTGGCTGAAACATTGCTCAACTCTAGCGACGGTCACCCGATTCCCAGCACGCTGATGAGTGTCTCGCACGACTCAGAACGCAGAAGGGAGGGAAACGCACATAGCTAGCAAGGATGCAGTACTGGGACGTGCCGATACGGAATCACAAGCACGAACCCCTGGATTCCCTGTGGTCAGGCGTGAGCCGCTGACAGGGGTGCCTACAACTGGGATGGGATAAGCAATATCGTATTAGAAGTGACCCATAATGCAGGGAACGGCGGGAATGGTTCAGGAACGCGGGTCGCTTACACCACAACAAGCTTTCAGCACGCGTTCTACCAGCAGTTTGCGACATAAAGCCATCAAGATTCCACTGGCGACGCCGCCGGTTTTGATGCACGCCTAGCGATGCCGCATGCCCTGCGGCCGGCGGCTCCTCATCTCCAGCCGCCGCCGCGCATAGCCCGGCGTCTGGGCGTTGGCGATATTGTCGCCGACCGTCGACGAAGGGCTGGTCGAACTTGGGCATGGGGCGCGCCTGCATGACTAAGGGTGCACGAGGGAACGAGGATGCTCATGGTCCTTCGCTGCGACGCTCAAGCATTCGGCTTCCTTGTCACACCGCATCGGGCAGCTACACAGCCATGCGAGCCGATAGGCCGACGGTGTCGCCGTGCTATCTCGCTGGGCCCTGTCAAACAACTGCTCGCACCGTGACCTCAGGCTCGCGTTGCTCGCGCTCCTCCTCCTCCTCGCACTGCTGCCTCAGCTCCTCCTGGCGCCGCCGCTCCTCCTGCAGGTCCAGGGCCGCAGTGCTTAAATGGCATCGCGGTGGGCCCGGCCCTCGTCCCGTCATGCGCCCCGCGCTCGCCACGTCTGCCGGCTGCGATGCTTCCTTGCGACACAGGAAGCATCATCAACGCCGACCCACCCTCGAGAGGCTTTATCAATCAGGGCTTTGCCTTCAGCCAGTTTGCCCCGTGGACAGCAATCGCCCCCCACCTCCTCCGCGCGCATCTTGTCGGCCACCGCGCGGTCAAACTCCCCGCGGTCCTCGGCGCGCTCCTCAGTGGCCAGCACCACGTCGTCCGGCACGGTCAGCGGCGCGTCGCTCTCGTGGACCGCAAACGGCTTGCCGGCCCACATGGGGCGCGCCTGCGCGGTGGTGATGGAATGCTTACCAGATGTCATTCAGCGCGGGATAGGTGCGGCTGTCGGTCATCCACGCGGGACGCTGGGCGTTGCCATAGCCGATATGTAGAGCAGCTAATCGCCGATCAAGGCGGTCGCGGGATGCCTTGACCGCGGACACGCCTCTACAGCGGCGCATGGGAGCTCGCATCCCCCCCGGGAAGCCGCGCGCCTTGAACTCGGCGGCCCTGCGGCGCTCCTCCTCCTCGCGCGCCATGGTCCTCTGGTGCTTGTGGACCGGCAATGTGCCGCCATCGCTGCGCGCCTGCGCGAAAAAAGGAAGGGGCGCGGCGCGCCGCAGTGCCGTACATCCCCAGAAGCCCTCGACGCTCCTGGCTCTAGCCCACTGATTGTGCTGCCACGCAACACACCCCCGATTCATCGCGCCGAGCCGTGCGTTGATGACGATGGCGGCGTCAGCGCACTGCCCAGCCCCGCCAGCCCCGCTGCGCGTCCCGTCAGACCTGTATGGCGCCGGCAGCGTGAGCTCCCTGGGCGCCGGCCGCGGCGGCACCGCGGGCATATCCGTCGCCCGCGGCCGGCCGCGCCGCACGCGTGACGCGCATCTTTGGCGGCACGAATGAAATCATGAAGGAAGGCTGATCGGCGCAAGTGTGCTGAAAACTGCATCTCGAAGTCTCCCTGATTTCAGGGCGTTCAACCAGGCTGCAGCACCGCTCAGACGGCAATCCCCTGGCCCCTGTCCCGCGCGAGGCGCGCGGAGGGAGTGCGTTGTCCAGAGGCGGCGTATGCCGCGTTCCCTCGCCGATGGTCGGCGAAGCGGTGGATCAGGTGGAACGGCGGGGTGGGTCACCACCTTGGGGGGCACGTAGGGCACTGCACTGGGGCCAGGAGGAGGTTGAGGTGCAGGGGGGCGAGGACAGAGGGGTCGAAGCGCATTCGGACGGCAATGAAGCGACGATCGCCGACCACGCCCGAAGTGTGGTCGGAACATAGCGTGTGGCCGCAGGATCCCGGTTTCAGCCGCGCGTTGGCGAATGGCGGCGTGACGTCGCTGTTGGTGTTGCCGGGCAGCGCAAACCTGATGGGCGGGCGCTCTGTGACGCTGAATGGCGTCAAAGGCGGGCGCGGTGCGGGCCTGAAGTTCCCGGGCATCGCGCGCTTCTGCGGCGCCTGGAAAGAGGCGTGGCGATTTTGCCGGGCGGCTTGAAAAGGCGAACGGCGAACTCAAGGCCGCGACGATGTGGTTCATGCAGAATGGTATGGCGAACCCGAACAACATTCGGCCGGCCTGGCCGCCTTTGCACTTCGGGATCAGATCCTTGCGGATGATCGAAGCCGGAACCCTCTCACCGAGTGGTGGCGGATCTTGGTCGCAGCAGCGGCGACTTGGGGATCGTCAGGCTGGGCCGCGCGCGCCCGGCGAGGCCGGGCGCTCCATGCCCGCCGTCGCGGTCCGCTGACCGCCGGCCGAGACCGGGCGGTTGGTGCGCGCGCCGGCGCCGGCGCCTGGCGCTGCGGCGCCCAGGATCTGTTTGAATGTCGAGGCGTGGGTTGGCGTGCTGATTGGCGGCACTGGGCTCTCAAAAGTACCCCGCATAACAGGGTCTGGCATCGCAGGGGGCTCAGAACCCAATCCACGCCACCTAGCCGTGTGTGAGAAGGCGAGCCCCCTTTGACCAAGCAGAGCACCCTCGAAGCCACCCACCCCGCCGTCCAGGATGCTGCGGCCGCCGCCCCCAGCCTGCGACGCCCGCAGCCGCGTCTGCGGCCCGTCCCGTGCGAGCCCCTCGCCGCCGCCATCGGCGACAGACGCGCGGCCGCGGGAGCGCGACAGCGCGCGCCGGTCGACGGCGAACGCGAAGGGCTTGACCTCCGTCAGCGGGCGCCGCGCGGCGTCCGGCGGGTTGGTGCGGGCGGCGGCGGCGCCGCTCATCACCGCGGGGCTGCCGGGGTGCCCTGGGAAAAAGATTGCTTTTGGGAAAGCCATAATTCGGTATCATAGGCTTTCCGCTGTTCCGGGTCGGACAGTATTTGGTAGGCTTCCTGAATCAGCAGGTAATGCTTGCTGGCTCGCCCGCCCATTTCCCCCGCCGCCCTGCTTTCCTGGGACGGGCCGCCGTCGGAAGCCGCAGGCCTCCCTCTCGTGCTGCATTGCGGCAGGGCCGCTTCCTCCTCGCGCGTCTTGACCAGCGACCAGATCACCCCGCCCGCGATCAGCGCGACGGTGACGCCCAGGCGTCTGCACAGATGTGCGCCGCACCGCATGGAAACGCGCGGTTGAGCGAAGCATGCTTCGCGCAGATCTGCCCGGCCCCAGGCGAGCGCATGACTCAGGCATGTCACCGGGCGCGTGCTTGCGGGGATCGCGGGCACCACGATCGTGATGAGGCGCGATGCAACCCTTCCAAATTAGCGGTGCACCAACAACGTCGTCCACGACACGCACATGCGCACGCACACACACCACAAACAGAGCCACGCACCTTGGCCTCCGTGATCTGCGGCTGGTGCTGCAGCTGCTGCTGCTGCGCCTGGTGCCGAGGACCGCCCCTGCCGCCCCCGCCGACCCGGTGCGCTGGCCCGCGGCGCCCTTGGTCTGCGCCCGAAGCGCTGCGGCGTCTTGGACTGGAAGTCGCGCACCTTCTCAGCCAGGGACTTGAGGGGCTGGCCGCGTTCGCCTGCGCTCACCGAGCGGCAGGGACAGAAGGACGCCAAGGCGCTGACCAGCGACGAGCTGTTGCAGCTGCCCCTGCTCTATCGCGCCACGCTGTCGTCTTTGTCGATCGCGCGCGCGACGAGCCTCGACAAGGCGTTGCTCGACCATCTCGAGGCGCTGTCGATCCGCGGCTATTTCCTCGTCTATGGCGTGCGCGAGACGCGCTGGAACCGCATTCGACGTTTTATTCCTCTACGACTGGCCTGCAGCGGTGCGGTCGGTGTGGAAAGGAGATCATCATCCAGCACCCGGTGCAGCCGCGCGCCGGCGTCGCGCGCGCCGCGCTTGTCGCGAGGGCGTGCGCGGCTTGGCGGTGGTGCGGGCGTTGCGGGTCTTCGGCGGGCTGCGGCACGCGCGGGGCCGCGCAGGCGGTTGGAAGAGGGGGGCATCGCAGGGTCGCGGGCGTGAAGTAGCGTTGCGGTGGCGGTGCTTCCAGCTGGAGACGGCGGGCGATGCGCGCATGGTTGCTCATTCTCGCGTGGATGACGCTGGCGAGCGCTGCCCACCTGCAGTGCTTCGCCTTGCGCTCAGGGATGGGCGTGACGCGAGCCGCAGCAGCCGCGACATGCTGCGCGTCACCGGCGGCTCCGCACGCTTCTCCGCCGACGCCGGCGCCGCCGGCTGCGCGCTCACGCGCCGCGCCTTGTGGCCGCCCGCGCCGGCGTCGCCGGCCGCGGGCGGCGCGCGGCTCGAGGGCCCGGCGTCGGCGGCGCTGGGGCCCCGGGAGCTGGGCCCTGCAGCGCCCGCAGCAGCGGCGCCGGTCCCGTGAGCGCCGGGCCCGGCGGCGCTGCGCGTGGTGGAGGGCCCCCGGGCGCCGATGGCATGTTCGTCGGCGCCGCGAGCAGGGGGCTGCTCGCCCGCAGACGGCATCGCGTCCGCCTGGGACCGCGTGCGCTTGATGCCGGCGCGGGTGGCGTCACCCCAGGAGGTGACAATGTCGGACGCGCACGGGTCTGGAGGGGCCGGCGGCCGCGTCGCCAGCATCGACGACTTGCTCTCTCCCCTGGAGCAAGGGATCGAAGCCGGATGCGAGTTGCGAGTTTGCACAATCATGGGCAAGCAATCGTTGTCAAGCTTTTGACCGTACATCTCCCAAGTCAAAAGCTATGCTTGATTTCTGTTCGCAGGGGTCGCACAGGCCGTCGAGGTGTCGCTGTCGTGACAACGCCGCGGTCAACGCCTCGGTGCTCAAGGACATGGGACCCGGTGTGGCAGCAGCGCTTCCTCACCTGGGGTATCGCGATCGCGGTCTTCGGGATGCGCATCGTGTTCCCGCTGGTGATCGTGATGGTCGCCGCCGGTCTCGGCCCGATCGAACAAGCTCGCGCTTAACGAACCCTAGGCGTATCTGGCGATCGTTCAGCGACGGGGCATATCCGTGGTGCGGCACATGCAAAAAGGGCCGGGATCGCTCCCGGCCCGGTTTTCGTGCATTTCGCGATCGGATCGATCAGGCGCAATTTGTGCGTGTCGAGCTTGAGGCGGGCAGCGCCCACGCGGTCACGCACCTTCCGGTCGCTTGCCAGGTCCCTCGGTAGCAGTGTCAAACCACACGTCCCCCGGGCTGCCGTCGGAGGAGATGGTCTGGAAGTCAATTGAACCGGGGCGCGTCAAACTCGAAGCGCTCATCGATCTCCGACCCCATGGCAGCGGCGCCCCTGGGTGTGCGGAGCGTTGCCGGCATGAGCCAGCACGCACCTTGGCGCAGCAGAGGCGAGAGCCTCCTGGACCCCTCGCCGCCCCTGATGCATCCTTTCCAGACAGATCCGACCTAGGCTGGGCGACGTGGGCCGCTCACCTCGCTTATATGCTCTGCCCTGGCCAGCCTCACCGCATCTCCGGGCCCGTGTATTGGCCGGTCGTGCCGATGACCAAATTATGATTGGCTATGGTCGATTGCGCGGCCCAGACCCGCGGTCCACCGGCGGCAACGATCGGGGCACTGCCGATGGTTCAAACGTACCTGCCCAACGATCCGGGTGGTGGTACAATTGTTGGACATTGGATGGTCCGAAGCCGATTGGACAATGCCCGTGCGTGAGGCTGCGGCGCGTCCGCGCAGCTGTTGGTCCGACTCCAGCTTTTGAAGCCAGGTTGAAGCTCCCAGATGGAACATTGCCACGTTGCTGCAAAGTAGCCACCAGCAGCACGCCAACATCAGCTGAATAAATCCAGTGTCTTTGGCACTGTAAGCATCCATGAAGCAGCGGAAGCAGCTGCTTATTGTACGGTACTGCAAGCTTCAGCTACAACCCACGATTTTGTCATGATTGATCATTACATCCTCTTTACAGACGGCTCCTTTTGGCGACGACTGGTCCACATGCAGGTGCAATCACAAGGTGGCGGCGCACGGCATCAGATCAAGCATGCAAAGTGAATATCTTCCGGGTAGGTGCTGCAGGCCTGGCCATGGTGCAACATCTGGGTGTATGACCTCAATAATGTACAGCTTTTAAATAATAGACCGACAATCTTGAACCGTCAACAAAAGTGATGACTTAAGATCCGCTATTCAATCCTTCCCGGAACTGTATCCTGGTTTGGGATGCTTAGATTGACTTCTCAACGCTCGGCACGCTTCGCGTCGATCGCTTTATCTTCGAGGCGCCGGTTGCGGGCGAGCGGCAGGAAGCGAAGATCGCCGGCAGGATCGCGATTGCCGACCGCCGCGCGCAGGTGACCGCCAACGCCGAAACGATCGGTGCGAAGGCGAAGGGCGACACTCTGAAATTGTTGCTCGACGCCGTGCCCGCGGCGACACCGGCTCCTTGGTCTGCCACTGCGGATCCGGAAGGGAAGGTCCGTGTGCACATGCTAGGTTGCAGTGTGGCAGTCATCGAAACAATCATGACATGATCAGCGTGCAATTGCTCGCAAAACTGTTCAGACGCACCTGGCATGCTCAGCCCTCTGTGCACGTGAACCTGGGCAATCTTCTCTTCATGCAATTGCAACCAAGGCTCCTGACCCCCGTTCTCCCGTCCTGCATTCGCGACGCCACCTCCCCCAAACCCACCGTGAGTCCGTGCGTACTATCACTGGCGTCGCAATCGCCATCAGCATGGACGTACGCTGTGAACGCAGCTGGGCGCGTCTTGGCCAGCGGCGCGTCGGCGCTCCAGGATCGCCACCAGCTGCTTGCGGTTGGCCTCAACAGCCTGGGGGTTCTTGCCATCGTCCCCTGGGCAGCGGAGGGAAGCAGGTGTGTGGAGGGGGGGGTCCACACAAGTGTGATAGGCAACATGGGCGCATCAAAGACCTGGACAGGCGCCCCTCTAGCGCCTCAACATGGTGCTTCAGGGAAGGCTTCCTGAACATCACTTTGCCATGTAGAGACCGGTCATGATCTGCACGATGCCCGGGGGTTTGCTGTTTGGAGGAGTCCGACGCAATCTACCGGCAGGCTTCATGCGGCGATCTTCTTCGCATAGATGTCGCCAAGGTCTGGGGCACCTTAGCACGTGCCTGAGCAGCTTGAGCTGAACTCCTGGGTTTGGAGAGACCGAAGGTTCAGGGCAGAGGTGCACCCGTCGATGATGCCGAGGAGGATGATGTGTCGCAAAGGCGGTGTGGACATGTGATCGTCATCAGCGTTCAATGAGGTTGTCGTCGTGTCAACGCGGGTGCACTCAGTGTCAATGAGGGATCGTGGCGGCATGAGGACGTATGCGTGCGCGTCGGGCAGCACATCGGCGACCGCAGCGCACCGTGAGACTGCCGAGCAGTTCGCAGCCGAAGGCGCGGCCGGCAACGTACAGTTGCTCGTCCCGCCGCGCCGGGTCAGGGCGGGCCGGTGCGGTCGCATGGATCGGCGTTCATGTCGCCGCCGAACCAGCCATATCACGACGACTGCTGCAGCGGCCCTTGCGGCGCCGGTGAGCGGCCGTCATCTGACGCCTTGCCATATTCGCCGCCGCCGCGCAGGTTCGCGATCGCGAGCACGCCGCCCTTGTCGACCCAGGCAAGCTTGGTCGGCGAAAAGCCGGGGGTCATCGACACGTTGAAGCCGCCATAGCCATAGAGAAGCGTCGGCGACCCCTTGCTGCGGTCGAGGCCCTTTTTCATCACGACGAACATCGGCACCTCGGTACCGTCCTTCGATTTGTAGAAGCGCTGTTCGACCAGTGGCTTGATCGTCAGATGAGGGCCGGAGAACGGGTCTCTCTTGGCGTCAACCAGCCGCCCCCCCCACTCTGGCTTTGCTGTTGCTGTCAGCCGCTTTATTTCAACAAACGTGCAAATTTATTCCTGTGCAGGCGCAACAGATTCTATAGATGATTTAATGTCGGCTATGCACGTGCCTGAATTATGTCACTGCTCGCGTGGTAATGGCGAAGCCGGGCAAAATCGTGCCCGCCTCCCAACGCATGGGTAGGCGGGCGCGAGATCGGCTTCATGTTCGGCCAGTACAAGCGGATCACCAACGAATTTACCGGCGTCCTCACCGGCAAGGGTTTGGAATGGGGCGGATCGCTGATCCGTACCGAGGCGACCGGCTATGGCGCCGTCTATTTCCTCCAGAACATGCTCGCGGCCAAGAATATGGACCTGGCGGGGCACCAGCAGCGTGGTGTGTGCTTGCGGCGCTCATCCGTGCGCATCCCAGCGGATGAAGCGGGCTACAGCATGCTCCAGAGCCCAGCTGCCACGGCGCCGGCTGCCCTCGGCGCGCTCGCGCACGCTCGATGAGCCTAGCTGTCGAGCTGGCGCACCCCGCCTGACCTTCTTCGCAACGGGCGCCAGGTAAGCCATAGGAAAATAAGCCAGTAACAGGTCGGTAATAGTGAACCACATCGGGGCAGGTAACCTATAGACCATCATCAGGCCGCCAATAAAGAACAATAGCCCTATAAGTATCGCCAGGCTCATTTTACGATTGACGGCAATGAGCACTGTGCGTGTATCGCGTCAATTTATGAATTTGACGAACGGATCGCCACGCTGATCAATCGTGCCAAGCTTTTGGTATCGATCTCCAGAAGCATGGGCGGCGGCGCTTCTGATCATCTGCCAGAGACTGTCGCCTGCCATGAGACTACGCGACAGACACAGCCTGCGCTTGACACGCTGGCAGCCGGGCTTTGCGACCGCCCAGACCTGCTGGTGCACGTGCTGTGCTGCTTGACTCGCAGCGATGCCGCCCGGCTGGCCGCCTGCTGCCGCGCTTTCGCTGCAGCCGTGCGCTGCCTGGACGCCCCCGGTGGCAGCGGCGCGGCGCAGTCCGCAGCAGTTTACCGCCCGCGGCTGTTCGTCGCGTGCATCGGCACCTCGGAGCTCGTGAGGTGCCACTGGACGGCGGGGAACCCGCCGTGGCGCACTGCATCCGAAAGCCTCCGCCACCACGCAAGCGCCGGCCGCAGGCGACGGCGCTCGCCCCGCACGGTCCCGTGCGGTGCGACGCCCAGCGGCCGACCAGTTCGCCGCAACCCCTGGACGCGCCACCTGCACGTCAGCCAGTATTCCGTGATCCGGCGTGATGGCGCTGGCCGCGCCCTCCGCGCCGCCGCGCGGCCGGCGGAGCGGGGCCGGGGCGGCGGGGGCTGCGCTGGCGGGCGCAGCCGGCGCTGCGGTCGTGCGAAGCCTGCGGGCGCTGGCGGCAGCTTGATGCTCGTTCGCCGACACACGGCTTCCAGTAGGGACATCACGCACGCTCACGCAACTGGTCTCCGCCGCGGCGGATGCTCTCCGCCAGATCTGAACAGGGTTCCCAGCACGGGGATGTCGCCGAGGCCGGGGATCTTGTCGATCGCGCCGATAGAACGATTGTTCAGCAGCCCGGCCCGATCCGCAGCGTCGCCGCGGCGTCCATGGGGCCGGCACGCGGCGTGCAGCACGCAGCGGGTGTGCGGCGACTGATGCAGCGGGGGTCTCCACTGAACTGCCTGCAGGAGCGACGCCTGAGGCGTCGGATGGCGAAGCTGCGGGAGCTGCTCCAGCCAAATGCCTGGCAGCTGCCGAGCCAGCGGCGCCTGGCGGCGCGGCAGCGACTCGAGCAGTCGCGGCGGCGTTCGAGTCTCGAACAGTCGCGGCGGCGTCCGGGTCTTGTGCGCGGCAGCTGTTCATTGCGGCTGGCTAGACTATGACTCCCGAGAGTACACCGACCCGCCGACCGCCGGCGCTACCGACGGTGCGTGTTCTGACAAATGCAGGATGGCTGTGCGCCTGCGAGGGTGTCGTGCGCGCGCCCTGGCAAGACGACCATCCGCGCGGCTGACGACCGATGGCGCGCTTTGCTGGGAGTGGCGGATGTCTAGCCTGCCCACTGTTGTTCGCTGGCCCAATCGCAGTGCCTTCATTCGAGCGCGTTGCCTGTCATCACCTGGATCCGCACCTCTGGCTGCCTCGCCACTTGGGCCCAACCTGTCGTTGCTGCCCGCGCATGATACTCTCGGTTCGCAGGCCGCATCATGGCGGCGGAGCTCGCCGCCGACGGCGCCGTCTCGTGCTCGCGCCGATTCACGCCGCCGACGGTCAAGCTCCCGCGCCCCAGCGGCGTCTGCTTTGACGCGTCGGGGACCTCTGGTCACGTGCATTGGCGACGTCGGCGCCGTGGTGCAGGTGCGGGCCCGCGCCGCGTGGCGCCCGGCGCCGAGCTGCGCCGTTTCGCCACCAGCTCGCTGCACGCGGCCTGCCCTGCCGAAAGCCCTGGGACGTCTGCTGCATCCCAGCGCGCGGCGGCGGCGGGGCCGAGGGCACGATAGGGGAGGGGGCTCTGCTCGCGGTCAGCCTGCACGCAGGGAACGGGGCGGGCCCGGCGCGGTGGAGCTGCTGCGCGTGGCGGCGGCGTGCGCGTTCGGCTGGTGACGGCTCGTTGCTTGATGACGAGCTCACCAGATGGCCCAGCAGTCTGATGGTCACACGCGCACAGCCTCGCAGCTGCTTTGCGAGCCGGTATGATCGAACGTGCTTCCTGAGTATGAATCTTGCACCTTCCTGCTGTTGCGGGGTGACTGAATTCCCTGTTCCGCACTTAGGGAAATCTTGTCGAAAGTGACGCAATTCCAGGAGCTGCCGGCGTACGTCAATCGAGCGGAGTTTGGGTGATTGGGGGAGCAGTGATGCTAGGACATTCGCGCACGATGCCAAGCGTTCCATACATAAAAGGTACGCATACTACTCGAATTCTGATAATAGGTTGTGGTCTAGTAAGGTAGTGAAGTATACGTCTTCCAGCGTTGGCTCAACCAGGCTGGCCCCTCGGGTTGTGTATCGGCCAGGATCTTTACTTCGACCCCCCGGATTTTACACGCAGCGTAGAGAGCGCCGCGCCCGGATGCTGGCAGCTGTCCAGTGAGCTGTGCCGCAGCCCATGCGGGGCGTGCGACAAAGCGCTCATGTGTAACGAAGCGCGCATGTGCCTGCCCAGAGAGCACTGTGGATGGTTTCGAGCGCGCAAACGAAACTCGAACCCTCGCGAATTGAGACCTCAGATTCAATGCCCCCTTGGCCACAGGCTCGGCGCGAAGTGCGTTGGCGACCGTCACACGCGTCATTGACCGCGGCCGCGTCATTTCCGGGGTCAAATGGGTGACAAAGTCTCATCACATTCGCACGCTGTATCGCAGCTAACAGAATGAGGTGTGGAGTATCACCAAGCCCAGCAGACATTGGCGGGCAGGGCGATATGCTATGCCGCCTCAAGACCGACAGCGCCCATTCGGTGGCCCTTTACCCCGCAGCATTCAAACCATGGCTTTCGCACTCAGGACTGGGGCTCTGCCCGCTGTGGGCCAGCAGGCCCGAAGGCAGTGTGTGCGCCCACTGCAGCAGCGTAGCAGCAGCGGCGCCCGCAGGCTCAGCGTTGCAGCCATCGATCAGCCCAGCACTTACAGCCCAGTGAGCAGCAGCCGGAGCCCTTCCGTGGCCGACCCCGACTTCGAGCTGTCCCTGCCGTTCGCGAGCTCGACGCCGCCCACGAGGACTCCTCATATGGATGCTTTTCCTTGATAGCGACCAGCAGGTGAAGGACCTCGATGAGACGGCAGGACCTTGAGGAGGGGGGGACGAGGCGGATGGCGATGCGTATACGAGGAGGAGACCCTGCTGAAGGTAGAGCGAGGCCAGCTTTTTTGGTCGGGGACAAGGTCTACGGCCGGTCTATGAGGTGGACGACGACGGTGCCTATGTGGAGATTGGTGCCAAGTCCGCCGGCTATGTGCCCCTCATCGAGTGCTCCCTGGGCAAGCTTAAGACGGTGAGAGCCTTTTGAAGGTCGCTGGGGCCGATGCGAGTCCGCCCTGCGGTCTGCACGCGCGCCGACAGCGGCCCCTTGTTGTAGGTGGCGTTGAGGTTGACGCGGTCGGGCGAGATGTTGACGCCGTCGAGGTCGGTATCGACGATCCCGTCGGGGTTCGCGCTGTCGCTGTCGTACCGGCCATTGAGGTGCGCGGTTAGCGCGATGCGCGCGCGAGCGCGTCGTCTGCGCAGCGCCGACGCCGCAGCGCGCTCTATCGTGCATGCGCCCCATTGGCTCTGCGCATCTGCATGCTGCCGGCAATAGCCATTGCTTGCCTCGTTTGCGCCAGTCCTCGCGCCGGCCCGTCTTTGAGCGGTGTCGCCCTGCGGCTCGCGGCCGCAGACCAACCGCCAGGTCGCCCTGGCACCAAGGCGCGCCATCCCGCCCCGTCCACGCACGCGCGCTCGCCGACTCAGGCGCAACCTTCTGGCGCGCATCCGGCAGCTGCAGGAGGAGGACGTGCCCGTCTGGGACCGTGGTGGGCGCCATCCGCTGTGCCGACCGATCGTCAGTCGCACCGAGCCCGACGTGAACTCGCGCAGCCTCGACCTCGCACAGGTGCACGACGTGCATCGCGTGGAATGGCGCGGCTACCTGGTGCCGCCGGTGAGCGGCACGTATCGGCTGGGACTGGGCGGCTTCAACGGCGAGATGAGCTTCGACGGCAAGCCCTTCGTCGACCTGCGCGGCGCGTCGGGTGGAACAGCCTGCCGACGATGAAGACCGTGCGCCATTGAGGTGTTGTGGTTGTGCAGCGTTTGGCCGGTGTATCTGTAGGTGAAATAAGAATTTATGATTTCATAGCAAGGAGCTTTGATACTGCTGCTTCCTGTGCTGTAACCGAGTTCAGATGGACACAACAGCATTGTCATTGGCTGACAGCTTCGCAACGCGTCGCTCAAGACACATCAGCGGCAGTTGAATCAGGATGGCGCGCCACGCGGCAATGGCCGCCCGACAGGACCAATTCGCTGCTCGCTTGGAAGCCGCCACTTGAGCCTTGCCGTCGGCGACTTGCGCATGCCCTTCCATACCCGCACCACCCGTGTCGGTCGCCACAAAGCCCACGCTCGCACCACCCCACGCCCAGGGTGATTATCAACTTGACTCGAACATCAGTGCCGACAACATGGAGACCTTTGTGGGCTACGACACCCCGAAAGTTCGTGGAGGCGGACGAGGAGAGCGAGTCGCCTGGTGATCGCCACCGCCGCGCCAGCAGCAGCGCAGACATGCAGGGGTACAAGGTGCGGCGGCCGGGCTTGGGCCGCGGCGCGATGGTCGGGGTGGGGGGTGGTCGGGGGCAGCCGCCACGGTTGCGGCGCGGCGCATCCGCTTCGAGCGTGGCTGTAGCTTGAAGATGCCCACCGCTTGCTTGCGTACCGATCTGGACCGCGTCTGGTTGGTCGTGTAGCCACGCCCTGCAAACGTTGCGACATGGTGGTTGGCTGGTGCAGGCGTGCGGTCCTAGGCGCGTGTGGCGTTGGCGCGCGATCGGCCTGCTCCCATCAGCCAGATCACCCACAGCGGCTGACCACCGTCGACAGGTGATGGATCGTGACCGTTGGGCGATCGTAGGCCTGGGCCTTGGGGTCGGCGCGCTTTGTGCCACGGGGCCGCAACGTGCCGCGGGCCCGGCAGGGCAAGGGTCCTGCTGTCGCCGTGTCTCGGCTCCCTCGCCCTCTCGTTGCAGCTCACAACTACCCATTGCGAGTCTGATGGCCGTGCACAATCTCTCGCTCCCCCTCGCCTCGCATTCCACCTGCACCGGCTGGCGCTTGCCCCGCGGCCCAGGCCTGGCCGAGGGCGACAAGCTCCGGTGTGATCCGTCTCCGGAGATGACCTCGCCGCGTCACCCTCAGCAGCAAGAGCTCGTGCCCGTGCCCAGGCGACATGCTGCGCGACCCCCGATGGTGTTCTGAGAACGCCGACAGGATGGCGCAGATGTTCAAGGAGCGCGTCGCGGCGGCCGACAACGCCAGCCTCGCGCAGCTGGAGGGGGTACTCGGGCGGCGGCGCGTACCCGCCGCCGGCGGAGGGCGTGACATCGCGGCCGATGGCCGTGGCTGAAGCAGGTTGCCACTTTCGACCGTGAGCGCGCCGGATGCCGCGCCCGCGCGCGCCCGCCGTTCCCGAGCCCCGGGCCCGCACACGGCGCTGCGGGGGGAGGGCGGGGTGCGGCGCAGCGTCAGCGTGTCGGCATGCATCACGCAACGTCGATGACTTCAGTAATTGGCGGCGGCAGGCGGGCGGGCGGCGCGCCAGGCGCATTGAGCGGAGCGAGTTTTGGCCCATGGGCTCGGGTTTCCCTGTGAGGATTGGCGCTGGTTCAGAAACCGCACCCCCCGTCCGACCATTACACCGGGTTTTTCCATGACAAGAAGTGGCCTGCACACGCCTTGCAAGGGGAATTGGCTACTGGAAGCCGTGAGACGCCGTCTCTACGGGATCCGGGCTTTGCCGAACTCTCGTCGCGACTGCGCGATGCCCGTGAAACCGATCGCGGGCGCCAAGGCGAACTGGGCTGGAACGTCGCGATGGCGACCGCGGGTTTCGAACGCGGGCTGATGCTGCGCTCACCCGCGCGCTTTTTCAGGCGGCCGCCGAACGCCTCGTCAAACTGCTTCCGCGCGCCGCGCGGCGCCAAGGTGGCCCTGCCCGCCCCAGCAGGCGGCAGCCTTGTTGTGATAGGCTTCGAGATCGCTCATGCGGCTTCTCCCGCCAACTGGTCGACAAGCGGATCTGTGCGGGCCTGGCTGCGCGCCTTGTCGCCCCGTAGCTGCTCCGGCCCTGGCGGCGACGCCGTCGGTTTTGAGCGCGGCGCCCCCGCATTTTAGGAGCGCGGGCGGCGCCTTTCAGATCATGTGTCCACGTTGGGCCCGTGGTGCGGTAGCTGGCGGGGCCCCATACCCGCCTTGGCGCAGCCACATCAGAATGACCCCTGATGCACATACACATTGCTGCCGCGCGCGCCGCCGGCGTGCGCGTCGGGCGCATGGCGCCGCCTCGCCGCGCCGCCCAGCGCCTCGAGCTGGCGGCGCGCGCAGCGTCCTGGGCGGCCGGTGGCCGCGCGTCCCACCGCCGTGCAGTGGGCTCTCGGCGGTCGTGTCGGCTTTCCTCCAGCACCGTTGTGCTTTGCGGCCGCAGTATGAAACGAGACCTTGCGCGTCGCGTGTAATGCGAGACGGCACCCCTGTCCACAGAGGGCGCACAGGCCGTGTGTCAGCTGCCCGGCCCGTGACCGCCTAGCTTGCTCGCTCCGCCGCCGATCCCCTCAACTTGTCATGTCGGCCATGCGGGACAGCTGTCAATGCGTCTGCGGCACTGTGCTCGGCATGGCGGCCTCATGACGCTGCAGAGCGCAGTGCCAAGAAGCGCCGGTTTCTTGCTGCCGGCTTCGCCGGGCGCCCGACCAATGGTCATGGCACTGCCTGAGGTCCGAACATGCTGGAGCATCCGGATGCGCCCTGCTCCCCCGGCGCTGTCAGCGATGGAGGAGCGGCGTCCGTGCGGGCCAGGTGTCAGCCGGTGACTGGCTGACGATGGCGATGTGGTGCCGCGGCGTGGTCACCCAGCGCGGGCTGCGGTTCGGGCGCCGGTCCGTGGTCTGACGTGGCGCCGGGCGCCTTCTACCGGCGGGTACCATTCCGCTTCACCGCCAGCGATGACTTTGCGCGCAAGGCGCTCGACCTTGGTCTGTTCATATCGCTGTCGGGCATTGTGACTTTCAAAAACGCTGCCGATCTGCAGGCGACCGCGAAATGGTTGCCGCAAGAGCGGCTGCTGATCGAAGTACGAGCTCCGGCCCTGCCGTGGCACGATAACCACATGCGTGGGACGGAAGTCCGTGCCGAAGAAGCCCAAGGCGATATGTCACGTCGTGCGTGCGGAGTCTTTGCAGCGAGTGTGGTAAAGGCTAACCTCACCGCCGACGGGTCATCTGGCCGCACGATAACGTCACTATAGATCATTCGTCCCAGGGCATGCAACCGCTGCTGACGGCCGCAGTGACAACCCCGTTGCCGCAGCGCCGGTGCGCGTTGGCTGGCGCTGCTTCTGCTGGCAGTCCCATGGCCAGATCAGCGCTCCTGCACGCCGCGCGTGCCTTCGTGCTTGAAGTAACCTCCGGGGCGTATATGGCCACGCAACCCAACATCCTGGTAATCCACGGCAGCGGGAAGAAGTCCTGGCCTTCGCGTGCGGTCTTGTTGGCCACGCAGACCAGCAGCCGGTGCCTCGCGCCACGGCCGCCATGCCAACCGCGCCGCCGGCCTGGCGCGCCTCGATGCGCGCGCCGCTGCCGCGACCGCCGCCGCCACCCCCCTCACGCGACCTCGAGCGCGAAGCAGGCGTGGCAGCAGCAATAGTCGAACTCGATCCCCTGCCCGATCCGGTTCGGGCCGCCGCCCAGGATGACGATCTTTTGGCGATCGCTGGGGTTCGCCTCGCATTCGGGCGCGCCAAAAGTCGGGGCTTCGTAGGTCGAGTAGAGGTGGCGTCTTCGCCTGGAATTCGCGGCACGGCGCGTCGTCTGACCACGGGACGCACGCCCAGCTTGTGGCGCAGCGGCGCCCCCGACGGAGATATGGGCGCCCGGGGACCCTGAGCGGCGCGCGCTCGTGTCAGGACGAGGCGGGACGTAATTGTTGCGTTCAGGTGGGCCTTGGGCGGCACGATGCAGCCTGGGCATTCCGCCATCAGGGCAAGCCGGTGACGATGCGCAACATCATGACGCATACCGCGGGCTTCGAAGAGTCGGTGCGCCACCTGATCAGCAGCGATCCCAAGGCGGTGATGACGCTGAAGCAGCAGATGCCGCTGGCGCTGCCCGAGCGGGTCTTTGCCCCCGGCACCACGCCTGCTTACTCCAATTATGCGACCGCGCTGGCGGGCTATATCGTCCCCTTGACCCGCCAGGACAAGAAAAACCGGGCGAATGGGGCATGAGCGGGGCGGGCAGCTTCCAGTACTATTCCGAGTGAGCGCCGGAGTACGCCGCCGACTACTTTGGCCCCCACCGCCGGGGGCGCCGCTGCCTCAGAGCTGCGGCTGGCTGCGTACCGCACGCGCCGGCCGTTTGCAGATCTGACATCTTCTGGGTCCTGCGGAGGGTTGGGTGGATTCGTTAGATCGTGTCCTCTGGGATGTGTTCAAAGCGCTGCACCATGAGTGTTGCTGCGGTTCGGCATGAGCTGGGGTGAGCTTTGGCAGCTGAATGATAAGTCAGAGCAGCGGCGATCTTCAGGTTGGCGTTACTGGGTTCATGCCTGACCGCGACCTTCATGCCGACGCCAGTCCGCGCGGCACAATGTTCCGCGCTATTCCGATGACGCCAGTGAGTCAAGCCTCTAGCCTCTCGAAGATGGGAGCGCGCAGCGAAGCCAGGGCCTGCGGGTTCTTGCGGTAGTAGTCGTAAATGCTGCCCAGGCCGCGGGAAACAACGGCACATATCCCCCTGCCCAATCAGTCGCAACCGACCGCGTGCGTCGTCACACGCTGTGCCTGGCCGCTCGCAGACTCAGCGTGTTGCTCCGCTCGAGGACGCTCTGACTCGGGCGGTGGCGGCGCTGGTCGCGCAGGTGGGGGCGCGCGCGCCACCATGGCGGTCGCTCGGCCGTCGATAATCGAGAGGCTTGGCATGTGCGCCCATCGCTGCATGAGCGCACACGCTCGGCATCGGTACAGCCCGTGTGGGCACATCGTTCACGTCTTAGTAGAAGAGCATTTCAAAACCCGCCGGGAAGTAGCCGAATACGCCGCGCTGCTGCACACGACCCCCAAAACCCTCAGTACCACCTGCAAAAAGTACCTGGGCCAAACCGCCGGGGAGATCATCGCCTCTGGCTCACCGGCCACAGCTCCGGCGGCGCACTCTCGCATCTTTGCTCTTCCTCTCGCGCTGCGGCGGACCGGCTGCGATCGGTCGGCGTCCGTCGTTCATCTCTGTCCTCGTCAGGCAAGCGCCTGTTCGACAGGCACATAATCGGTTCCGATCGCTTCGGCTACGGCTTCGCGTCACCTTACCGTGCCCGTTCAAGCCCTGCGCAAGATGCACGCGCGCTTGCCGCCACGTGCGCTGGGATGAACGCTGATGGCTCGGGATCAAGCTCGGCTTGCCTTCTCGGAGGGCTGTCTCGACATGTGCTGCTTGCACGGACGCGCCTCCTGGTTTTCCCCCAAGAAAAGGATTTGTCATGAAAGCACTTCATCCACCTTATCGCAAACTGATTCTGGGGCTCTTCCTACTGGTGGGCTGCAACGCCTCAAGCACGTCATGACGCGCCCCGCGAGCGTGGTACCTGCCATACCCTCGGCGCCGAACCTGGCGGCCGCGCGCTGCATGTGCCATCTCGCGCCGGCCGCCGCGCGCCGATATTCTCGCCCGCCCGGACCCGCGCCGCGCCGTGAGCCGACGCGCCCCGCGGCGCCTGCTGCTGACCGGCGCACATTGCCGTCTGCGCAGGCTTCACCATCAGCGCGGGGCCGATCAGGTTGACGCGCAAAGTCTCGGCCCACGCATCGGGATCGAAGTCGAAGATGCCGCCCATATCGCCGATGATCCCGGCGTTGGAGACCGACGTGAAAGGGGGGATGGGTCGATCGCCGATGGGGTTGGCAACTTATTCGTCGGTGCGTGCGAAAGGTGAGCAGCAGCTGCAGCCCGACCCGCGCTTATCGTGGGCTGTGTTTTAGTGTGGGTGTGAGCTAGAGTGTGTCAACATGTTGGTCGCAGTATAGTGTGTGCGTGAGTGCGTGTGACACAGGGCGTGTTGTGCAACTGGAACGAGTGTGCCGGGATTG
>NNCB01000089.1:0-28700 GCA_002317545.1 Scenedesmus quadricauda | reverse complement strand
GCCTTTGTGCGCTCGCTGCCGCCGCTTTCCCGGCTTCGCCGCTTCCCCGCGATCCGCATGGCGGCGCGTGCACCGCGGGCTTGCAGTGTGCTCCGCGCTCAACCCCTTGTTAGCATAGCTCTACTGCTGTAGCCACACAACCAACCCAACCCAAACACACACAAACACAACAGGCTGAACCAGACACACATCACGAACTCGCGCGCGCGCATCACGCCGAAGCGCGGGCGGATCTCGTCGCGGAACTTCGTGGTCACCTGGTAGAAGTTCACCGGCAATTGCCTGTAGCTGGAGAACTCCTGGCGGAAGAAGTCGGTGACCGCTTCCTCGGCGGTGGGCGTGAAGCAGTAGTCCTGCTCCTTGCGTCGCGGTTGAGCAACTGCGGGCCGCTGGTGCACGAGATACTGCTCCTGCCATACGTCAAGTGAGCTCGCGCCCCCGCGGCCGCGGCTGGCTCTAGGCGCTGGGTCTGCTTGATCGACTCAAGGGGAGGCGCGCCATCGTGCGACGCCAGCACTCCCGACTTCTGGGGGGCGAGGGGAGCGCCGTAGTTCTGCCATCAGCTCCTGGGCCGCAGCCCGGCTGGCGTCCCGTGCTTTGACCTCCTACGGAACCGGGTTTCGCATTCTTAGCCCCCGGCGCCGCCCACTGCCCCCGCCGTCTGCCGCCGCAGGCAGCACCTCATCGCTATCTGGACTGGACCCGCGCCGTGCCCGACGCCCGCCTGGAAGTGGTGCTGTCCGGCCTGCAGGGGTCGCTGTTCGAGCGCCCACGCATGTGCGCAACCCCAGCCTCCTCCCAGCGCTGGATGCTGCCGCAGCGGCGTCCGCGTCGGCCGGCGCGGGCGCGCCGGCGTGGCAGCAGCTCGGCAGCCCGCGGGGCGTGCTCGCGGGTGCGGTGCGCACAGCAACAGCAGCAGCAGCAGCAGCAGCAGCTGCTGCCGTTGCAGCGCAACACCGGAGGGCCGACCCGCAGCAGTTCATCGCGACGCTGCAGCAGGCCGCGACCCTCGGGACCGCCGCGCCTCGGCGCCTCGGAATGCGCCACCACCGGCGCGGCGGGCGCGGCCGGCGCGCTGCTCAAAGCCCCGTCCGGGCCGCAGCAGCAGCCGCAGCTCGCCGGCGCGCCATCGGGCGGCGCTTCATCCGCGTCGACGCCGCGGGGGGCGGCGGAGGAGCAGCTGGAGGGCATCCGACGGCTGCGCGGCGTCAAGAGCCGCCGCAGATGTCGTACGACGGCACGGGCGGGCCCGGCCGTCCCCCACCTGCGTTTCCTTGGGCTCAAAAAGGCGATGAGCCTGGACTCCGACGCGACAGCCGTTCGAACGTTGGCAGTTGCGATAGCGCCGCCGCTGCGCCGGCGCCGTCGGCGCTGCCCGGCAAGCGGCTCTGCCCCCGGCGCGGCGCCCATCCTCGCTGCTGCGCCTGGCGGCGCGGTGGTGCAATATGCGCCGGCAGGCCCGGGATTGCCGCACCTCGATGCATAATGACTGTTCGCCGTTTCTTGACAGCTGCTCTGCGATTGACGTTGAGCCCCGACTGCGGTTTCGCCACAACCCGCCCAACATCCCCGGATTTCCCGCCGACTGTCGATTTTGACGAGGCAATGCGCCTGCCGCGCGAAAAAGTGTGATGGTGATCGCGACGGGCGGGCAGGGCGAACCGCGCGCCGCGCTCGCGCGGATGGCGTCGGACGCCACGCGGATCGCTCGCGCCGGGCGATACGCGTCGGCAGCGGTTGTTCCCTCGCCCGGCGCCGCCCGTGGGCGAGCCGGGCGGCGCCACGTCGGCAGGCGTGATCTGTCGCAACTCCAGACGCATTTTTGTACGGTCCCCTCCCGGTCAATGCACGTTGCATGTTCGACCTCGTTCCGGCGCATTCGTTTATAATCCGCACAACAGAAGGCGTCTTTACACACCACCGTCACCAGTCCCGGGGCCGCCCCATGTCGTAATACCGACGACCGCCACCCCTTTCAGAACGCATTGGACCCCTTGAGTGGCCCCTCAGTTCGCGCTGGTATACAATATGCTGCCGCAGCCGCGGTCGAAGCGCACGCATCCGCGACGGCCGCGTCGTGGCCGACAGCTATGCCGACGCCAGTGTGATCTTTATCGACATGGTCGGCTTTACCAAATTGGCGCAGCGGGTATCGCCGGGCCATCTGGTCGAGTTGCTCAACGCCTTTTCTCCATCACGCCGACCGCTGCTTGCCGCCGCATGGCGTGCGCACGCGCACGCGCCCTGACGCGCGTGGGCGGCCGCGCCGCCTCGTTCGCCTGCACGGCCGCCCCTGCTGTCCCCTTGGGACATGGCTCGCCGCAGGCCCTTTTTTGTCGACGATACCATCCAGGTGCGCCTGCGGCTGCGGCTGCGCCTGGTCAGGTCTCATCGCTTGGGAGGTTGCGACCGCATTGCGCGCGCTGCGCGGCGATTCGTCCCAGGCGTGCGACGTTTCAGCGTGCGGCTGCCTGGAGCCACGGGATCTCGGCAGCAGGGTTGCGCCTGGACCGCACCGCCAGACGTGCCCCCGACCCAAGGCGTCCCGGCGCTTGCCAGCCCCGCTAGAAGGCGCCCGCGGCCGATGGGCGTCCTCGGCTCGGCGGGCCGCTGCAATGTCGCCTTGATCCGCCAGGCGTCGATGCACGCGCAGCTGCTCGCGCGGGCGGCGTGGCCGCTTGCAATCCTCTCCGAGCGCGAAAGCAGCTGTTGCCCGGCTTCCTGAGCCGTGTGGTATCGCAGACCTGCGCCTCCCAACTTATCGGCAGTCCATCATCAGGCATGCGGCACAACGCAGCACGTGTGCCTGCGAGCACCATCCGCAAACAGCTATTCATGTCATTTATGGGGCGCGGCGCCCCTTTCGTCAAACGCAGCAGCAATCCGCTTATATCGTGCACTGCGCCCTTTTCCAAACAGCTCCCCGATTCGTAATGCCCTCTCGTGCGTGCCCACCGTTTGAATGCACCCCTTTGACCACCATAAGTCATATCCGCTGTTCGGCTTTGTTTATATACTTTTTTATTACGCGATCGTCCCAAACCTGGGCCTCTATGTACTTGTCGTATTTTAACCTTCGGCATCGGGATCTCGCCCTCTTTCAGATGCTCGATGCCCACGATCAGCTCGGAGGTGTGCCGCCATATTCCCAGCTGGACGAGTGTTGGGCCACCCATCATGCGTGCCAGGGTTTGGGTAAGCCCAGCGTAGTGTGATGTGCGGCCTGCAACGCCGCAGGACGCCTGAGCTGCCGGATGCAGGGCACGGGCATCGCTGTCGATGCTGGACGGGCGGCGCTGATGTGTCAGATGCGTCGCTCTTCGCCTGTCATTTAGATTTTCTTTTCGATTGAACCATTGTGCGGCGCCGCAGCGCCATAGCTCGCGGGCCATAGCGAGCGACCGATGGCGGCCGGTTCGCGAACGAAGTGCACTGGCAGGAAAGATGACTCTAACCTGTTCGATCCGATCAAATGGGCGCCATCGAGGTGCACACGATAGATAGTGCACTTTATGCTCTTTATCACGGAAGTTCCCAGCAGAAGGTCGTGTTGCGCCTGGACGCACGAAAATACAAGGGAGCCGTTCAGTGACTGGGTTCGCACGCATGTGCCACACCGGTACTTCGCAATCCCAACTTTCGAGATCGCTTGTTCAGCACGGCAAAAACGCCTCTTGAGCTAGAAGCCAGCTTCTGCGCGAGTATCAAATATCAGCTGATAGCGGATTCGTTGGGTGTATTCTCCGCTTGCGCTGGGGACGTGACGGGGAGAGATTGGATTACCGGTAATTTATTCAGCGTTGGGCGGCCTCTGCGGCACATACTGCAGCCTTTGCCCCTCGGTGCAGCCACATTCCGCTCGAGCAGTGTGTAGTGATCAGTGGACCGCCGCCGCTCTCCACCCCGCCCACCTACCCGCCTCTGTGCCACGCTCCCACCCCCTCCGGCATGGATCGAGTTCGTGATACCTTCGCGAATGCACGACGTCCCCGTGCCGGCGCCGCGGACGCCCGCCTGCCGCCTGCCTGCGATCGCCAGGCGAGCTTGGGCCGTGGTGATCGTTCTGCGGTGGCTGCTTTCTCTGCCTTGGCATTCAGCCTGGTACCCAAAGAGCTGGCCGGCATGGGCCTGTTCCGGCCTCCCGCCGGGCGGTCCGGGCTGGAATTCGGGGAGCTGCTGCGCCTCGTGAAGCTGGCCGCGGCGATGGGCGTCGCAGTGACTTTCGGGCAGGACGCCTTGCTGAGGCAGCTTGTTGGGGCCCGCCGCGCCGGAGAGAAGGTGCGTGCTTGGATGGGACTGTGCCCGAGCGCAAGTGCTCTGAATTGGTGCCACATGTTACGTCCCTCCTGAAGCGAGAGCCTATCCGATCTGTGGCTTATCCGCGCTCCCGATTTCCGCAAAGATTGTCGGCGCCAGGGGTAATATCCCGCGTGGGGAAAGAATGTTCGCTTCCCGCCCCCGAAGCTAAACCCGCCCCGGCGCCCGGGCGCGGATGAAATTCTCGAGCGCGACGAACAGCATCTCGCGCGCATCGCTGCCGAGCATTTCGGCGGTCAGCCAGTGTTGTGTTGCGATTCGGTCGGTCAATTGGTCCAGTTCGGACCAGGTGAGGCGCCGTTCGGCATCTGCAGGCGCTAGGGCGTCGGGACGGTCCGCGGTGCGTCCGCACGTATGCACTCAAGGTCGGGCGGGAGGCAAGGCCGCGAGGATTGCAGCATCTGGACATGGCCGTGGGAATCCACCAAGTGAATGAATGGTGGAAGCGTATACGCAGCGCCTAGCAGGTCATCTTGCTCATTAGTTCTGACAAGGATGGCGACTGTGGCGCGCTTTGACAAAGCGGCACGCGCAAGTGAAGCGGCGGCATCGGAGATTGTTTCCCCGCCCTTCTGTACTCGTACGGGAATCATAGAGGTGCCGTTTTGAGGCTTAAGGAATGCATCAATTCCGGAATTGCGTCGGGGAGTTGATCGGGATACAATCCGTCAGAAACCGGCGCGATGATGCTGCGTTAGTATGATGGCAGTCGCCAAGAGGCGCGACAGCTGGTGGCACTCGTGAGGTGCCCAGCCGTACGATGGCACGGGCGGCGCGGCCATCGCTCACCAACCACCCATCGACAAGCCCGCTCTTTCAACCTGCACCGTCCGCCGGCAGGCCGAACAGGGAAACCTTGCGCTTGCGGACAGCCTTCCTCGAGCACCATTCGGCGCTGTTCCTCGGTCTCGACCCCCTCGGCGACCACGGGCAAGTCGAGGCTGCGCCCGAGCCCGACGATCGCGCGGATGATCGAGCGTGCCGATTCATCGTCGGTCACGTGACTCACAAAGCTGCGATCGATTTTGATCTTGTCGAAGGGAAAGGCCTGAGGTCGAGAGCGATGGGAACACGGTGAGGCGTACCCATTAGGGACCAAATCCGTGGCTGCCCCCGCAACTGTAAGCGGCGAGTGCCCCCAGCACGCCACTGGTTTCGCGAGAAACCGGGAAGGCAGGGATGCATGATGACCCGTAGCAGTCAATGCAACCCGCACCAAGCCGACTGGCCACTCGCAACTCCCGGGGCAGGTGCATTTTTATGTCGACCCCTTCCACACCTACAAGCTCGTCCAGTGAGCATCAACGGCGACGGCCTGTACGGCTCGCCCCGGCCCTGCAATATGCGGCCACTGGCTAGTACTGCTGGCGAGACCAGCGGTACTACTTTGCGCAGTGCGCATGCAGAGCCTGGGTCTGCGGAGGCCCGCACTGTTCAAGATGCTGCTGGGTGAGTCACTCAGATTTCGAAAGCATCTACGAAGATCCTGAATTCGTCGATATCGGGCACTCGAAGTTGGAGGGTGCCCCATTATGCAGGCATGTGCTGATGCTGCTAATGTGGCGCTGAGTTCTGCAGCGCGCTTCCAGGATCTGCGCCTCAGCAGCCGGCGCGGCGGCTCTGCGGCGTTGCGACGCCGCTGGCGCAGCGGCGGGGCGGCCCGTTCAATGCCGCTGGGCCCAGGCGGGCGGCCGTGTCGCCTCCAGCTGCACAGGGCGGGTCGCGGGCGAATGGGGGGCTGCTCGGCTGGGAGCTCCTTCATTGCAGGGCGGCTGGCCACGGCGCGCCCCGCCGCGGCGCCGTCCGCCGCGGCCCCGCGCCGAGCCGAAGTGCCACCCCTGCGCTCGCACACCGCGCGCAGGCGCTGCGGCTGGCGCTCTATGACGTGCCCCAGCAACACACGCCCCCCGGCGATGAGCCTGTCTTCGGGGGGCGCGAGTTTGGTGGACGTCGCGAACTCTCGCTTCAGGAGCGCAGGATGCTGGATACGGCCGGGACTTTCGCTGGCTTCGATCGTGTCCTGCGGGACACAACAACATTGCGCGTCCTGCTTAGCGCTTTGAACCCCGCCATCCGGCGGGTGTGGTGCTGCGCGCGCAGGAAGCTTCTCGGGGCCCGGATCGGGCTGAAAGACATCGGAGGCCTGCTGGCGGCCCGCGCCCGCGAGGACCGCGTAATCGTCGAGGTCATCTTGGACGGCGGCAGCGGCGGCGGCGGCGGCGGGAGCGCGGCATCGGGCTCCCGTGGTAGCGGGCACCGGCACCCCGTTGAGTACGACGTCGGCCTTGCCCGGTTCCGCCACGCCGGTCTCGACCAGCCGATCGCGGACCTGGCGGCCAACCAGGGCGATCCGCGCGGTGTGGCGTAGCGACCAGCGATACAGCCAGCGCCAGGCGGGTTGGCAAAACCGCGGCCATGTTGCTCCGGCTGAGGTGGTGCCGCCGGCGGCCGCTGCGGCGGTGACGCGGGGCCGCCGCCGGCGGTGCGGGTCGTCCGCTTGCAGGCCGGCGGCGTCGAGACGTCATGCGTCGGCGTTGCGCCCGGCGGCCGCAAGCGGCGGCAGCAGCAGATGCTGCGCGCGGCGCAGGCGGCGCAGCTTGCGACGGAAGGGGCCGAGGTGGATTGCGAGCGGTACTGCAAAACCGTCAGCCTGCAGTGCGGGGGCGAGCAGACCGTAGCTACGGCCTGGGTCCTGGGGAGCGCAAGGGTGACTTGCCCGGGCGCGCTTCATGCGGGGGCCCGGCCGGGGTGACGCCCGCCGCATAGTGTGCAATCGTGAGTGACACATCGGCGGCCCTAGATAGCGCGTGTGGCATTAGGACCGCTGCGCTGCTCTACGCTGCGGCCCTCAAGAAGGTAGAGCGTCTTGGTTTTGCCCCGTCAATGCGATCAAGGGCGTCATAGCGCCAGCGGCCAGGCCGAAGAGGCGCGCCTGGCGCGGGATTGTGGGTCGGACGGCGCTGCGCCCCGAGCCGCCCACGGCCGCATGCTTGCACAGCCAGCGCGCGCATACCGCGGGGCGGCAGATTTGAATTATGCCAAAAACAAGTCTAGGTTTGTTTTGGCAACTTTTGCTGGTTAAGCCATAGCGGTGCAGCATTTTGGCCAAGCCGCACATCGAACAGCTCACTGCTTGGAACAAGTTTGACTGATACGACCCGACAACAGCGCGCTATGAACGACTGGGAATGGCCATCGCTCAAAAAATGCCGTGAACGACATCGACTATGTTTGCGATGCCTTTGCGAAGGCGGGCATTGCGCCGCGCATCGTCCGCAAGCCGCCGGCGTTGGTCTCCGGTCGAACATAATCCCAACAGCGGGCGCTCTCTCTCGCTGATGTCCTCCAGCATATCGGTATCGAGCACCCGCACCCGCCCCTGCTCCAGCGAAATTATTCCCGACTCCTCCCAGCTTTTCAGCTGGCGGTTGATATGCTCGCGGCTCATCCCGGCGAAATTGCTGAGCTCGGTCGGCTCAGCTCGACGGTGCGATGGCTCGACGCGCCACGATGCGACGGTGAACTTTGTGGTTCAAGGCCCGCTTTCAGGCAAATTTGTCAGCATCGGCCTTGGAGGGCTTTGCGACCAGGTGAATGCTCCCCTGGGTCTTGGCACTGCACCGAATGGGTACCCATTCAGTTCGCACCTGCTTTTGAAGTGCTGAGCTGCGGGCCGCCAGTGAATGTCGCACCGACTATCGTACTGGTCTGCGACCCATGAGGCTGATGGCTCCAGACCAGGCGGTCGCGGGACGCTGCAACAATTCTATGCATCCTAATCCTCCACCCGCAGGGAGCTGCGTACCACGCCGCAGGCCGGGCGACCATGAGGCCCCTCGACAACGACGCCCTCCGAGCGCGCTGCCAATGTCGAAATTGCGCGAGATCGCGCAACGGCGCCGCGTCACCCGCTGCGGGCGATGGACAAGCTCGCGACGCGCGAACGCTATCTCCAGCTCAAATATCAGGGCATCGACGACGAGGACACGCCCGCCGGCTAAAGCGGGTGCGCGTCAGGTCTGGCGCTGCGAGGGTGACGATTGGACTTAGAAAGAAAGTTTTCATATTGTTGTCATCCGTAGCAACAAGCCGAAGGCATTGCCGGGTATGCGCGCCGAGGAAGAGTGAGCCAGGTGGCCATCTTGCTCACTTGGCAACTTCGCTTGCGGTGACTTGCACAGCCGGGACTCCCGTTTCGATGGCCCGGCGTGTCAGGACGGTCAAAGCGGTAAGAAATAGGGCATGCTTTCGAGCGTTCGGGTGCCGCACCGCAGACACTGTCGTTGCCACGCGACGCACCTCGTGAGCGAGACCGAGCTTGACGATCGTTTGAGCTCAAACTATCTCATGGACTGTGAACGACGTGGTGTTCGCAAGAGCGGACCGCAGTTCTCGCGATTAGCTCGCGCGCAAGGATCTCTCCGCGATTCCTCAGCTCACGCGCCTCGGCGTGGCGAGGCCCAGAGCATGCGAGTGGTCGCCTCCGTGCTCCCTTCACGTTGTGTAGTACTTGCGGCGCCTCCACCTCTTGGGGCGCGGCCCAGCATGTCCGCACTGCCTAGCGTGCCTCGACCCCACACTTTGCGATCGAGCTCATGCTGGTGGACGATGCCGCGGAGCAGTACGTGCCACTTCTGGCATTATCCTTCCTGATTGATACTTACCCGTTAAAAACGTAAATCCTGTGGTGAAGCTGATTGAAGTATAAATTTGTATTCAGGAACTGAAATCGGCCGGCGCACAATGCCCATGGCCTGGGGGCGGCCCCCAGCAGAAGCAACGGCAGGCCACGAGCTACTTGGATGACTGTAGCTACAACAGAAACCATCCTGCTTCATTTCCCACCTGTGCATAGCACTTTTAACACAAGATCGACGACGACCTGCTCGACAGGCTATGTCGCCGTGTGGCGCAAAGGTCCTGGTCAACGACATTGCGGCGGGCGAGCCCCGACGATTTCTACGATGACGAAGGTCATGAGTGCTGTCACACATGCAAGCCCGTGTCTTGAGCTGACGCCTGGCTTGCGCTGCTGTCCACGACCAAGGCCGCAGACGGCGCCGCGGCGTGGGATGCGGCTGGACGGCCGCATGCCGCCAGCAGCAGCAGCGCCGGAAGCGACTGCCTGGCGAGCGGAAGCGATTCGATCGCGACGTCGAGCGTGACGGGGGGCAGGCGTGGTCATCGATCTTGTCCTTCGGTCGGTTCAGGGCGCAGCGACGGCGGGCGCGAGCGCCGCCGCGATCTGCGAGAGATATTTGTTCCAGTCGAATGATGGCCCTGGCGTCAGCACGAGCGACGATCACCGGCATCCGGCGACGGTCGCCCGGCGGGCCCGTCGTCCGCGGCAGGGCTCCATGCCGCTGCCGCCGCCGCCGGCCTTGACGCGGGCCCGCCGCCCGCGGCCGAGGTGGTGCAGCTTCAGGCGGGCGGCGTGCGGACGGCGTGCACCAGCGGCGTCGCGCCGGCGGCCGCACGCGGCGGCAGCTGCGGGCGCTTCGAACGCAGTATGCGGCGCGGGAGGGGGCAGATGGGCGGGACCTGGATCGCATCCTTGAACTTCACGTTGAAATAGGTCGCGCTGGCGACGAGGCCTTCGATCGCCGCGGGCTTGAGGTCGAAACCGAGCGACTTTGCCATGGCGCGGTTCATGGCGGCAGCACAGCATGGATGAGTCGGACGCAGCGAGGCGCGGTGGGCGTGCGTGTTGCATAGGGGTTCGTTTTGTGCTGCCTTTGCTGCTGCCGCCGTGCTGGGGTGACCAGACGCACACACATGTCTTTATAGGAAGGGGTTGATCCTGGCTTTTGCAAGGGACGGTGGTGGTCAATTGGATTGCGGCGAAGCCCCGAGCAGGCGGGGGTGCACGCCGGCGCTGGCCGCTTCCGTGGTGCGGCTGGCTCCAGTGACAGGCCTTGAGGCGTGGCTGCGGGAGTGGAACAGTGGCACGCGTCTTTGTTCCCCCGGATAGCCGTGAGCAGCTCTCGACTTTGTTTGACTGAGGTAGGCAGCAATTCCTGCGTCTTTCTTCGCGTTGGATTCGCGTTCAAAGGCACATGAGATCATCGCAAATGTCGCCGCAATACCAATTCAGGATCCCTGCATCCGTCGCTCGGACCAACCCCATACAACGCTGTTGACTGGTTTTGGCGCGGGGCTAGCCCAACTGCGGCAGGTGACTCGTGAGAACAAGCTTGCAGGTGCTTACGTTAGACAAGTGTGCATATGCGAAGCACATGGCGGGTGCTCTTCACTGCGGTCAGCGGCCATGCGGAGCATCCGACCCAGCCGATCGAATGCGTGCCGGTCCCGGCATCGAGCAAGCTGCCCCAGGGAAGCGGGCCGAGGATGGCACGTGGAACGCAGTGGATTGAATGTCGGAGTTTGTCTGCATTCATATGATATAGAGTATCATTATGGTGTCATCAAACCGGAATGTCTGCACCCGACCGCGCGTCTGCTTCCAGGATTTATCGTCCAAATGCGGACAGTCTCCTATCGGCCATAACCTGCAGTTTGCGTTCCCTTGACCAGTCACCCTAGCGTCAGACAGCAGTGCCCGGGCCCCCCATTGGCAAAGCAGAATGCCAGCCTCTATGGACCTCCTCCAAAGCCACGAGGAGCAGATGGAGCTCCTCAAGCAGGTCCGCGCGCCCCAGCGTCCAAAGCCCGTCCGCCACGCCACGCGCACAGCAGCGCTGCTTTGCCGCCCGTTTCCCGCTGGATCTGGATCGTGATGCAGAAAAACTGGAACTCGGGCGTGCCGAGCATCTCGGCGGATTCCTGCAACGCGGCTTCCATCGTATTGCCGATGCGAATGCGTTCGACGACGCCCTGAATTCTTCGGGGCACGCGACCAACCCTGGCGGCAGCCGGCTCTGCAGAGCCACCGCCGAAAGATGGATTTGCAAAAAGGCGATGCCGAACCCTGCGCCGCCGCTTGCGCCGCCGGCATCCTGCGACGCCAGTTACCATTGCAAAGCTTGCAATTCGAACTGCCGGAGGCCTATTGTCTTCTGGAAAAATATGGTACCGCATGCCTTAATAATGTGACCGTTTACGACTCTTACTGGCGCACCTTCCGCAACCCCCCCCCCCGTTCCCCCGTTCCACTGCAGGCCGCAGAGCTGCTGCAGAACTGCTCTCTGGGGCAGGATGGGTCGCTCAATAGGGGGCGCCGCTGCAGCTCGGGCGTGGGCAGGAGCTCTGGGGGTGGCAGAGCTCATGGGTGGGTCTATCGTGTATGCGTGTGTGCATGCTGACGTCACATGGGGAGCTTACGTGCAGCAGCACGCGCATGCAGGCCATCAGTGAAGCAGGCAAGATTTGTACATGTCCTGTCGATGCCACGCGGTCTGTCGGCGCATGAGCCTGCTGAGGCGATTATGAGGAAGCACAGCTTGGATGGCGTCTCAGACCACCTGCAGCTGCGCCATGGGAGCCTCGCCGTTGGCGTGGGAAGGCAGCCGCCGCCCGGTGGCCATGATGCATTTGACCTGCCCTGGTACCCGCGATTGGGGACGTCGACGATCTTGACCTCCGGCGCAGCCTGCGCGGCCGCCAGCATCGCCGCGACGATCATCATTCCCATTTCATCCCCCAACACCCCCGACGCGGCGCCGCCCGCCCCCGCGGCGGCACGGGGCCCCCGAGGTCGCCCGCGCCCGCTGTGCGTCGTCCGCTGCAGCCGAGCGAGGCAGTCCGCGAATAGCCATAGGCATCGCGCCCGCGATCGGCGGAGGCGTCGGCTATGAAGGCCGCGATGGCATCAGCGCCACGCGGCCTCGACCCCGCCGCCACGCAAGCGCGATCCAGGAGGTGGCGCGGAAGCAGCCCACGAGCTTCGGGCTAGGCCGGGGAGCGCAAGGGCGACTACGCGCGCTCGCGGATGCTGGCTGAAAGGAGGCCGGCGCCTGATGCGCGGCTCTGCTTGGTGACGCCGCGCGCTTGATGGGTGCGAAGGGAACGGCGGGTGCCTCTATGCATTGTTCGAGGCGCGGGCGCCTTGCCCTAACTTCTTTTTCGGCCCAGCTGCTCCAGCCGTGCCCTCGCGTGCCGCCACGCGCCCGCGTCATCCTAGAATTCCGTCTGATCATTCTAGGTGGACATGATGTACAAGTACCTATGCAGGAAGGACAACTACTCAAAGAAGCCCGTCCCCATGCCAGGGAGCAGTTTGGGACTGCGCTCGTTTTGCCCCGGTGCATCAGGGCAGCGGACGATCTTCATCACCGTCCACCACGGCTGCGCCCAACTATTACGCGCGCGTACGTCAGGCCGTGTTTATCGTGCACGGCGCCGCTGACGGCTCACGAAGCGATCGGCGATTTCGTCGCGCTGTCGATCACCCCGCAATATCATGGTCGCACGACATCGGCCTGCTCGACGAAGCAAGGTGCGCGAGCGCCGTTACTAAGGGCCATGGCCTTCCGCCGGAGGCGTGTCTGGTGTTCCATGTGGCGAGAATCAGAATTTTGGACAGGGTCTTCCAGCAGCAGACAGATGCCGAAGTTTTCATTCAAACCATCCAGGGTTACATAAGTTTCTTGCATATACAGAACTTACAGGCACAGGAATTGTGCCAGCTCTTAACCCGCGTCACGGAACTGTACAGCGCCCGACCCGCAACAGGTCGCACGTGCGTACATGCGGGATCAGTATTTTATCGCTCGAGTAATGACCGGACCTCAATCAATGGTTGAGCGTACATCACATGACCGGGTTACAGTCTGACCAGGTGCGACTACCATGGCACGTCATGCAGCGGTCTGCTTATTGACATTTCGTTGAACGCTGGTGAGTAGTGAGTGGGATCCATCACAACTCGAAGTCATGACAAGATGTACCGCAGGCAGCTTTCTGTAGCCGGTACTTAGTACCAGCCATGAATTCACTCATCAAATAGATTTTCAGGCCAATTAGGAATTACATGTGGAGCAGGAGTGCAGTGTCAAGGCTCCGGCCACCTGAACTGTAGCATTGTTTGACGTGTTGGACTCACATGCAACGCTCTGGCGTTCAACACTTTACAAGATGGTTCGAATGAATTCATTATTTTACCGTAATCTCGATTTGCGTTGGCTTAACGGCTTCTTTTTTAGGTATACGGGTACTATTCAGGATACCATTTTCATAGCTCGCGTTGATCTTCAGCGTCCAACCGCAAGAAAGTCCCTGAATATGTCGCTAGCTGCGAATTCATGATGTTCAATACCTTTCGATATTGTTTACAGTGCCGGCTCATTTCTGTTTGCTTAAGAGCCCATCTACGAGCATGGAAGGCCTGCGGCACAGTCACGATGAGCAATTGTATTTGCTAAAGCAGGTGACGCGGTGTTGCTCGAGATATTGCGCCGCGGCCTCCCGTCGCAGTTCATCGCGGTGCGCGTAAATCGCTTATCGGCCGTTCAGCACGAGCAGCGGGGCGCCGGACCGCGGGTCCGGCGCCCTTTTTGCTTGACAAATGCGGACGATGTTCCTATTATGTTCTCATTAATCGAATCGGGAGGCGGGCATGATCGGCTATGTGACTTTGGGGACGAACGACCTGGCCAGGCGGGGGAGCTGCTGCATGGCTATGTGGCGGAATCAAACTCTGACCCCTCACAGCCGGTGGTGCGCATGTGCCGCCCGAGCAGCTGGTCGTTCGTTTGCGTGTCCGGCGTCCACGCGGCGAAATCATATTCGCTGCATCCTTCGCGGCTTCGCGTCGTTATCGGTGCGTTATGGGGCATGTCATGCAGAAATTATGGTTCGTGACCAACCCCAATTCGGGTGAATGAAAGGTCAGCCAGAAATAGTTGAATTTTCGGGGTGGCGTCGGGAGCGCGCTGACCCTCGATCTGCTTGGGCGCCGCGGGCGCACCATCGTCTTCGGCCATACCCTTCTTGAAGCTTTTGATGCCCTTGGCGACGTCGCCCATCATGTGCCGAAACCCCAGCCTTGCCGAGGACAGCTCCTGACCAGCGCTGGCGCCCGTGGCTGCCCCCCCCCCCCCCGGCCGTGCCGCGGCTGCAGGGGCGCTGCGGCAGGTGCTGCGGTACAGCACCAGGACGTCACATCCCCTGTTCTACAATCAGCTGTACGCACGTGTAGAGCCCGCGGGCCTCGCGGCCGAGTAGGCGCCAGGGCCACCAACACAAACGTGCCTCCACGAGGGTGGCTGACGGTGTACAACTCCGAGGGCGATATCGCGTCAACTTGGGTGACGCGTGGTGATCGTGGGGTGACGCGGGGCGCGGTGCAGGAACTCTGTTCTAACAGGTCGGTGCCAGGCGGCACCACAAGGTGGCGAGCCTCCAGGCCGAAACATGCATGCGGAGCGGATCAGCGCACATGCACATGCACATGCGTTTCGCACCACTCTACTATCAGACTACACAGCTGCGGACAAATCCATAGACGAGAGCTCATCCGCCGTGAGCCGCCCCGCCGCACCATCGCGCGCCCAACCACAGGTCACGCTGCTGCTCGAGGAACTGGCCGAAGCCGGCGCCCCGCTCGCCTATACGATCAAGCCGGTGGATATCGGCAAGGGCGACCAGTTCAGGCCCGACTACCTCGCGATATCGCCGAACAACAAGATGCCGGCGATCGTCGACCACGCCCCGGCCGACGGCGGCCCGCCGCTGAGCGTGTTCGAGTCGGGCGCCATCCTCGTCTACCTGGCCAACAAGGGCGGCCGCTTCTTCGGCGCTGCGGGCGGACAACAAGGCGGCAGTCGACGTGCTGATGTGCGGGGCGCCTGGTGCCGGCAGCCGGGCAGCACGGACATTTCAGCGTGTATGCGCCGGAGAAGATTCCCTGGGACCGGAGGCCCGTATCATGCTCGCGTGCAGGGCTAGATTGCGAGCAAGGGTTGCAAATGCATCGCAGTCGCGGCTGCGGAAGCGGCCCGCTCGGGCGCCACCACGGGTATCACATGAGCCACGCTGAGCTGGCGGTAGACCTGCGTGGCTTCAGCCCGGCTGCCCCGGCTGCATCAGCCGCCTCCCCGCAGCCCAGTAGTGTCGTGCACAGCAGCTTGCCGCGATCTCTTCCGCCCACAGTCACAATACCATGAGATATGTCTACCCTGCCTGTCCCACAGAAGCCGTTCTTCGTTGGCCTCACTGCGGGCACCACGGTGACGGGCGCCTTCGACCCCTTCTAGGCGAGGCAGGTCTGCTGGGTTACAGAGGTTACCCAGGTTGCGCGCGGTCATGCTGGGCAAACGCGGCAAGGGCGGGCGGCAGCGACTTGTGCGCTCTGTCTGCACCCTTGTCAGATGATAGCTGGCTGTGCCACGCTCTGAGGGAGACAATCGCCCGCGTTGCTGTCCCTCCAGACCGGCAGATCTCTGCAACAGTACACCTGCAAGTTTCTAAATTTAACCGGGATTTCTGCCATGTTCATGTTGTCTGATTACTCAAGTCACATTCTTCATCCCTCTGCTTCAACCGCAGGACGTGGCTGAGATATGCCGCCGCCGCGGGCTGTGGCTGCATGTGGTCGGCTGCTGGGGTGACACGCTTCTGCGTTCGCGCATGCTCGGCGCGTGGCCTCGCGCCGCGCGAATGAAGGGTGTCTCGGGCTCGAGGAACAAATCTTTCGTCGCTACCGCGCATGTACGCATGGCCAGCGATGATGCGAATTCCCTGTTGCACGAACGCTGCTGCAGTCTCTGTGCTCAAACAACCCAGCGGCACCCATCGTCCGGCAATATCAATGCGCGCTTGCCGGCACGTGCTGGCAGGGGTCGAGGAGGCCACTTTCGCGATGATGTTCTTCTGAATCTGGGCCGTGCCGCCGCCGATGATGAGACCCAGCTGGAACATGTAGTTCCACTGCCATGTCCCGCCCTCGCGCACGGTGGCAGCGACTGGTCAGCTTTAGAGGACTGGCCGATTGCGATCACTTCGTGCGATAGATACGGCGTGCTGCATTACCTGCGGCCTACTTCGGCGCTACAGGGTTGCGGTGGCATGGCGAGCCATCACTTGCAGACTTGGAGGTGGTAAAATTACCCAATAATCAATTATTAAAACTGAATATGATTCCTTTGCAGCACAGCTTTCAAATATAACAAAAATTGTGCAGGTAAAAGATAAGCACAGAGGCCCAATATACGCTATAACACACGATTATGCACTCAACGCTAAAGCACAAGTACCTTTAATACCACGTCAGCCGGCCGCAACGCTCACCTGCTTAGCAAAGTCATGTAATCCCCCCACTGTGACAGGTCTGCTGCAGGCGCCAACTCGTCGGGCGCCACCTATCTCTTCCAGCCTGACAAGCTGTTTGCGGTCCCTCGACATCGGCGACAAGTCCCTGCAGTGCGGCCGCAAATCAGACGCACTGAAGCTCTGGTAGCGGACCTCCCGGCGGCGCCTGCCATTCGGGTGCGGGGTTTTGGCTCCATCTCTAACTCCAACACGGCTCTTTACGTCGTAGACGGGGTACCGTTTGACGCCTCCGTAGTAAACCTGAACCCCGAGGATATTGAGTCGATCTCGGTACTGAAAGACGCTTCTACCACGGCCATTTACGGCTCGCGGGCGTGCCAACGGGGTCATCATGATCGCAGAAAAGGAAAAGCCGGTCGGAGCAACTTCAACGTCAGTGCGTCCGGCGGTGCAACGGCCAGGTCCCAGCGCAACACTTTGCTATTTTACCCTGGCTTCCCGAATACGAAACGGTAATTTACCCACTGTCACTGGCTCGTCCTTGAGTAAGCAGGCCAAGCACCGACCGATGCCCTGCTTGAGCGCCTTGCCGATGCTGATGCCCTGGCTGTAGCGGCCCAGCGCGAAGGCGTGGCGGTAGTGGCTGGGGGTCGTCAGGCAGTGCCTTGACCGCGACTTCGGCGAGTTTGGCGGCCTGCTCGTAGCGCTTGAGCTTCTCGGCGTCGCCGGTGACCAGGTAGGTCGCGTGGATACCGATCGCCTTGACGGCGACCGAGGCGCCAACGGGTCCCAGTGCATCGCCTGCATCGAAGGCCGCCTTGAAGTCGCCGCGGTGGAACGCGCGCCGCTGCTGATGCCGTTCGCAGCGCCGCTGCATCGAAGTCCCTTAGGTGCCGCTTTGCCCGCAGCCTTCGTGTGCACGTGCAGCACGCCGCGCACGCACGCATGCACGCATGAACACACACACACACACACACACACACACACACACACACATGCACACACACATATACACACATAAACACTCCGTCATTGCGAGGAGCGAAGCGACGCGGCAATCCAGCGTGGAGTAAACCGCCCTGGATTGCCGCGCTTCGCTCGCAATGACGAGGTTGTGATGCCGCGCTCATCCCGCGCTCTGACAACCGGCGAGGTCGCGCTCGCCCGCACCGTGTTCGGCGACGCGATCGCCTATGACCGCGTGCGCGTGAACCACCATAAATGGGCTTTTTTCCAGCCGCGCCATGGCTGGCGTAGTGCCATGGGGCAGCTGTAGGGATGACGCTTGCTTCTTTATCGTTATGCATAGCCCCATGTTTGCGGCCTTCGACGAGCGTTTCGTTCATCTCGAAGATGATCTGGCGGATCATCTTTTCGGGATCTTCGGCCCGGTCGAGCAGGTCGGTGACGTTGGCGGCGATGATGTCGCGGGTGCGTGAAAAAATACCCATCTGAAAAACTCCTGTCGAAATCTTGAGACCTAGGTCGACGTGATGATCGGGTTCCAGCCCTTGGGGCCGACCCCAACTTCTTCCGCATCGTCTTCGCCAACGCCTGGACCACCGCACTGAGATGCTCGATGACCTGCTGACTAGGATCGACGCCTACGGCATGCAGGTCGCGAGCGCCCCCGCCGCCGCCGGCGCCGCTGCCGGCGTCGGCATCGGCGCGGCTGCTGACGTCAGCGCCAGGCCGTCCGAGGCGGCGAAGGCGTTCTGCGGCTGCGGGGCCGGCGCGGCCGCGGCTGCGCCGGCCGCGCCTGCGCTGGAGGCGCCTGCGGCGGCGGCGGGGAGGCGGGTCTCGAAGAGCTCGAGGAGGCAGCGACAGAGGGCGTGGCCGCAGTCTGAGCGGTTGCGGCTAGCTTTCACCTTGCCGGCTGCCTGCAGGCTGGTGCGTGGCAACAGAGTGCTAGCTTGCGACGTGTGCACGGGCGTTCATTGTTTGAACATACCACCGACCGACCTACAAGCGGTAGAGCATCGGCTGCTGCAATAGCGCTCGGCTGGCACGCAGCCCAGCACCTCAATCGGACATCAACACGACCAACGGCACCCGCCTGCACTGGCCGGCACAGCTGGTGACGCAGAAATGCCGGCGCAGCAGCAGGTGCCCGGTGGAGCTTACTGGAAGGAATTCGGTAAGCCCTTCGATAATTCCCAGCACCAGCGGCACAAAAAGACGCTTGATCGACGTTCATCTGATCCCCTAACTCGTTTTTTCGGATCGCATTGCCACCCGCTCTAGCTGTTCGCAATTGTGCCTTTCACAAGGTGGCGTGGCGGCGGACATCAACAGCCAGCAGACTGTTATTAGGGTGACAGGACACTTTCCACCAAACGGTGATTCCCTCGTCGTCCAGCGGTTGCAGCGATCCCGCCCATCACACGCACGTGCGCAGGCCGGAGAGTGGGGAACGCCAATCCGAGTCGGCACACACGGGCTCGGCGTCGCATGCACGCGCCGCTCTCAACTCTGCAAAGCTCTGCACTGCCTCTCCCCTGCCAGCTCACTCGTCAGGTGGTGCCGTCAGCCGGGCTCTCGAAACCCCGTGCTTGACGCCTCACCGCGAGCATGGTGTGAGCAAGCCATGCCGAATGAGTTTCGGTTGCGGCTTGCCCTATGGCTTCCAGGTCGCCAGATCGGCGACAAGGGGCCAATGCTGCTATTACGGCCTGACCTGCAGCTGGGCATCAAGGTGCGTCTCCAGCTTGCGTGAGCTGCGGCGCGCTCCAGGGGTACTGCAGGTGTGGGCGTATTCATAGGGTGTTCGAGCATGTACGTTTGTGCCCGAACGGCTGGTGTGGTTCTGTGCGCCCCGGATTGAGCGCGTGTCCTTGAGCTCTGGTCTGTCCTGTCACCCTGCCCATCGAGCGCTTGTTGGGCGGGTCTGAGCCTGCACCCATCGCCCCTTCCTATCGCACCACAAGCGCACAAGCACACGCATGCACACATGCATGCAGGCATGTATGCACGCGTGCGGGCCTGCCTCCCCGCAAAGGCAGCGCACCTCCTTCACGAACCCCAGTCGACGGGCTTCCCAAAGTTCTTCTGCGGTGCGGTGCTGCAGCATCCGGGGTGTGTTGCATGTGGGCTCGAGCAGTGCTTCCAGCCCCCCAGCAGCTTCCATAAACTGTTGCTGTCTAGCCCTTTCTCAGCAATCCTGAGTCTTTCAGCGAGGCTTCAGGATCCATTAGCCTGATCAATTTGGAAGTGGTGCGTGGCTTCACGCAGGCCGCTTTGCCAGCCTGGCCTCGAGGCAGCTGCTCGACCGCGCAGGGAGCACCAAAGGCAGGCAAAGACATTGACCAGGGTCGGCGCGCCCTTGAGCGCGGCGGTGTCGAAACCGTCGTGAACACGCAACGCCCTTCCACCGCCGGCAGTGAGATGAAGCTGGGGGGCCGGGCTTGTCGATCAGCACCGATTGGGGGGATGGGGGGCGGAGAGGAGGCAAGGGCAGGTTGGAGACGCTGGTCGGGAGCGTGAACAATTTTGTCTTCAAAAGGGGTATGGCGCCACGGTTGACTGTGGCAGGTTGAGGTGTTTGATGAGGAATGGAAGAGGTTGGTTGGATAGTGCGCGCCTTATTTTAACAGGCATTGCGTCAGCAACCCCTGTCTGAAGATGCGCTTACCAGCTATGCAGATATGGAATACTGGGCAGAAAATTCTGAAGCAGCCCTTAATATTGTGAATAATGGATTGAAGGTGCACCCGGCATCGGGGCTGCTGTGCGCTAAAGCGCGCATCCTGGATGCCACGTAAAGCGCTATGCAGTGTCAGCGATAGTGGTGCTGGCGAACGCTACATTGACCAGAATAAACCGACACTGTGCGGCTAGTGGGCGGGTCGAACCTCGTCAGGACTTGCAAGCCAGCAACCTCCGCGATGGTCCATGCATGCCGACCCTGGTGCCCCCCACTAGATCTCCCTCAGGGAGCGCTCGGTCACTCGATCTCGAAGCAGACCTTCTTCAGCTGCGCTTCATTTCATCCAGCAGCGGCCACCGCCTCGCGGTCGTTGGGGTCGACCCGCGACTCGAACTCGGCCAGCGCGCGGCGTCAGCCTCGGTGTCTTGTCGCCGACGTAGGCGGCCATGAGGGCATGCGGCGCGAGTGTCGGGTCGGGACTTGGGGTTGGCTCGGGGCGCGTGTGCGGTGGCCGGCATCGGGGCTCCTTGGTGACGGGTCGGTTGTCGGATTCCGGCTTCGGGTCGGAAGGCCGGACACGACGGTGTGAAACTTTCGATTATGCGAGCCATATTGCGACACATGCATCGCTGCATCGCCGGCGCTGTTCCAGCCGTACGCAGGCACGGACTGATTGAGCCGAAACATGAGATCCTTACGGGCTCGTTCTTCTTGGCCGAGATAAAGCGGACCGTATTCATCAGCGTTCGAGCCCCTGGCAGCCGCAGACAGTGGTGTCTCGAGCTCTGCGGCTTGGGCGCCAGACCGCGGCCGGCGCCGGACGCGCGGGCCAGGTTGCCGATCCGATCCGCCCTGTCCGCACTGCTCAGGGTTATGATAGCGAAGGCAAACACTCGCCCGCGAGTTGGACGTCAACAAACAAACTGGCGGAATTCGAAGTCGTAGATACTTGCGCTAATGCCCTGGAAGCCAGAAAGGTATTGTGTCACTGGCGACTCTTGGTACACCCCCCGCCCGACCCGGCACCCGGCCTCACGCATGGCGGCCGCCAGAGGCCCCCACTCCTCGCGCCAAAGCGGTGAGGCGCACTCAACGGTCATAGGAAAAGGAAGATGGCGAACCGGATCAATTTCCTGCATCGAAACGGAATTTCCGGCGTTTCTGCCTTGAACGGGGTTCGGGTCGAGGGACGAGATTTTGCCGCCATGACGCCATCGGCCAACTTCTATGAGTGATGTGGAAGATGGCGCGGAGCCGCGGTGGAAGTACCGGACTGTGCTGTTCCGGAAGCGCTGGCTGACCGCCGGCGCGGTCATCATCCTTGTCGCTGGCACTGCAGCCAGGCAGGCAACGGCCGCCTCCGGCCGCATCCGCTGCCGCCAGTACGAGGATGCGCTGCGGCGTGACGCGCATCCACACGGGCGGGTTTTCGCTGATTAGAGTCCGAGCGACGGTAAGGTCTGTCGCCAATCTGTCAATTTGGATTGTTTCAGGACGTTAGAGCCAAGTGGCACAGCGGATTTTAACCTGGCTGGCGAATGCAACAACGGCTTTGCAACCATAAATCGCTTGCATCTTAAAGCTTCGTGTCCGTTGCGGCCCAGAAAGTGAGACCTATCAGGAAGCTTGCCACCCAGCATGTCGCAGCCATTTGCAAGGCACATGACAAATGGTGGTTGCCGCCACGCGACAATACTCGCGCGGCGACCGCCGGCGCCTGACGCAAGATGGTCGCAATCATCGAGTCAGCAGTCACGCGAAGTCTGCTAAACACCATAACGGCATCCGGGGTTGCGTCCTGCGGCCGGGAACATTAATTTTCCTGGTGGCTATTTTACGTATGGAACGCCTGAAGTCATACCCTATAAGGCTAACCACCTCTTTTGAAGCAACAGCAGGAGGCTCGGGCGGCGTTTCTTTTTTTACCGGTGTATCAATTACCGGGATTGGGGCCGTGATCCCGAAGCCTGGGATGGGCTTGCGGGCAATGCCAGAAGGGCGTGTGGCGTTGCTGGCCAACGGGAATTGCTGGAGCTGCACACCTTCGGCGCCAGACTATGCCTGTGATGGATCTGCCTTGCAGGATGACCACTTCTGCCCCGGAGGTGTGTGTTGACTTTGCTCGATCCGTTGCACTACCCACAGATCGGAGACAAATCGCACCTGCGTGCGTGCTGCTGCTGAAGACGGGCAATGGCATGGACCCTGCTGAGCAAAGTCATCACCACTGCCGCTGCTCGCGCCGCTGGCACTGACTGTACGCGATACAGCAACAGCCGTGCTGCCGCTGGCAGGAGCACCGGCGAGTGTCTTGCTGGCATCTGGCTTGCCGGCCGCTGACGCTGCTGCACCTGATCTCGACAAAAAGTCGCTGAGCTTCGGCATGTTGTCCTGCACAGAGTGATTCAGACTATCACATTATGAAATGCGACTGTAACTCGACGAGTGAGCCTCACAATCACGAGAACGGTCCACCTTGGACCCACCACGAAAGTGCCTCGGCCTGTTTCAAACGGAGCGGTTGGCAGCAAACTCACAGTGTTTCTGGCTCAATGCACGCGCAAATGACGTTGATTCGCTCTTGCCCACCGCACATTTACGACTACCAGCAAGCCGCAGCCGACGGTGGCACACTCGTCTGCTGCCACCTGGACATCCCAGCAGCCATGCCGCGGGACCTGAGTGGCATGGGCCGGTACCCGCCCCAGCCGCGCTACCAACCGCTGCCTTCTATACTGCGGTGGGCTTGTCCATGGCATCCCCGTTGAAGGGAACCGCCGAGGGTTGAGCCCGGGCGCGCACTTCCGACAGCGCGCCACCGAGCCACAGGAGGCCCCGCTGGCCTGAGCCATCCACGCCGCTGCCGACGAGCATCGTTGCGCAGCCGCATCTTCAGTGACATATTCGCTCACGCCGAGCTCGCATGCAGGTTCGTATGCGCGACCCCGAGATGCTCGCCAAGATAATGCAGGTGATAGGGGCTAGGGCCCCTGACTGATGTGTCATGCATGCTGCGCAGACAAACCCCGGACACCCCGCTTGACGTGCTCGGACGCTCGGCCACAGCACCAAGGAGAAGGCACGTGCTCTGATGGTGACGCATCACATCATCACATTGCATTCCCTTGTATGCTGATGTCAGCATCCTCTCTAGATCCAGCAACATCCGCCTCTGTGCTGGCTCTGTGGCGGGCTGCCGGGCCGGCTGCAGCAGCTGCAGCAAACACAGCAGCGCCATGCAAAATAGCAAGATCTGATCAGTCCTCTGAGGGCCTCCTATCCTTATCGCCTATTGCCATACTCTGTCCGTTAATCCCCTATGTTCTGCATCATGGTACCGCTACACCCCTCACACACCCCTCACTCACCCCTGAGTTGTGTGCACTCGCATACTCATCAATGCCTTTCCTCTCTTGGTCAAGTGCCACCTGTCCTCACCCCACCAGTTCGTCACTATTTTTTCACCCAGGACAATGGGGCGGGCTCACCACTTGCACTTTGCCGTCACATACCGCCAGCTGGACATGGTGCGCCGCTTCGACCCGCAAATTGCTCGCCAGAGGGTTCGGAGAAAAGCTGGCACCAGAGCTTTCCTCGCCCTGCAGCGCCTTGAGCACGCGTTCCTTGACGAACTCCCTGTCGCTGCCGAATTGCATCAGCATGCACGGGCGCAGGCGGTATGCGAACCAGAGTAGGACAGCCGTGTCATTTCCATGCGGACGCGAAGGTGTACCTTTTCATGAAGTTGCACCGGTACTTTGCGTTCTTCCGCCTACCATGCTTTCATCAAGTTCTGCACACTCAGGTCCTTGTCTGCCAATCAGCGCAGGCCCACCACCTGCTGAACAACGGCGCCGCGGTAACCAGCGCACAGCCAGGGCTGCAGCCGCGCACCGCGCGGCACACCTGGTCCACCTGGCGGTACCTGGAGATCTACGAGTACCTGCTGGTGGATGGTGCCTCGACTGTTTGACGGGACCCTAGGCGTCCTGCACACGGCACTTTTGTGGACGCCAACATTCACGACCAACCAGCAGCTTTCCGGCCCAGCATTGGCGTATGCATATGTCGCATAATTTCCCCAAAGCGCTTGATTCTTGTCCCAATCGACGCGGAGATAGAAACGGCCCATCGTGTCGATATCGCGGTACGTCGTCGAATCGTCGCCGTAGACCGGGGCGAAGACCCCGATCGAGCCTGGCGGTGACTTGATCCGTACGTGAGACCCTTCCGCAAGACGCCCATCGTGGTCAACGGCCGCGCGCGCTTTTATACCTCGCGTCAGCTTCTCGACCTGCGCCGTTCAGAAGGTATGGAGCTCTGCGAGGGCGTAGCACCTACCCTGATGCGCGACACGAGGGGCACCATCCAGCTGCCGTCGTCGCACTGCCTTGCTGGGCAGCCGGGCAGCACCAGACTTGGTGAAAAGCCACCCAGCAGTGCCTCCAAGGGTGCAGGTGGCACGTAACTTACTGTCTTGTCAAATGACAATTGACATCCAAGCAGCGTGTGGCACTGACGACATCAACATTCTCCAAATAAACCGACTGACGGTATGTTTATAGGCTGCGGAGCAGGTTTTGGCAACACAGAATGAAAGACGCGAGGCCACGCGAGCAGCGCTGGTGGCGGCGGCCCGCGAAGCGTTTGTCGACAACGGCTATGATGAGGCGTCAACCGACGCAATTCTTGTCCGAGCCGGGCTCAGCAAGGGTGCGCTCTATCATCATTTCTCCAACAAAGCCGATCTGCTTGGGGCGCGGCCGAGTCTGTAGTTTGCTTGGCGAGACAGCCGCTGCCGCGCATTGTCGGCCAAATGTCTGGCATGGCCAAGCACATGCCATCGATGTGTCAAGGTTGTTTGAAATCACCGACTTGTGCACTGCAAAGAACGAAGCCAACTGGCCCTGCCGGCAAGCTTCTCGGGTTTGAGCTCGTATGACTGGGTCCTGAGGTGGTCACCGGCTGGAGTGATTTCCGCGCCCCTACCCAGGTGGGTTCTGGTCATGCATCAAGGCCGAACCTCGCGTGCTCCCTCGCAGTATGCCCACTTTGCAGCTCAATTGCCGCCCCGCCGAGCACGGCGTGATTGGATACAAACAAGTGTTGCTGTACGCTACGCATGGTGAAATGCCGCTTTGGGTCGGGTCCTGTTGTGTCAGAAGCTAGGCACCCGCACCTGTGCCCATCACCCCCGCCCTGCCTTGGCGCACCCCCCTTCCACCGCTGCCTGCGCAAGCCCCAGAGGTCCTGAAGCGCCAGCCGACCACGCGACGCGCGCCGAGGAGCGCAAGCAGCGCAAGGCCGCGCTGGCCGCTGCCCGCGACGCCCTGGCCGCCGACGGCTTCTCCCGCCCCTTCGCCGGCCCGATGCCTCCGGCTTGCAAGGCGGCGGATGAGGCGACTCAGGCGCGGGCGCATTCAAAGACAGCCGCTCGTGGCGCGCCGAGGGGCAAGATCGCGTTCATCTTTCCGGGTCAGGGCAGCCAGGCGGTCGGCATGGGCAAAGCGCTGGCCGATGCTTCGCCGGTCGCACGCGAGGTGTTTCAGGAGGTCGACGACGCGCTGGGGCAGAAGCTGTTCCAGCTGATGACCGAAGGGCCGGAAGACCAGCTGGTGCTGTTTGATTTTCCTAAGGTAGAGAAAGAAGATGCTATGTCGATTCCAAGGAGAGTCATTGCCTGCTGATTACGTATCAGAAAAGAAAGAGGAAGGCAAAGGAGTTGGTTGAGCTACTCAAGGGTCACAGCGACGCGTTTGCTCCACCCATCTACCAAGTACGTGTCTCACCTCCACCAAACAACTGATTCTTGACTCACCGAACGCCGTCCGGACTCGGGCAAATCGTCCTTGGCGTTCGACACCATCTACGCCCAGCCCGCCCTGCTCGTCGCGAACATTGCTCGCGGCGCGCAGCTATGCCCGCAACCCCGCGACGCTCGCCGAATGCGGCGCAACGACGGGGCTGTCCAGCGCGTGTACCGGCACCTATCAGGGGCACACAGAAGTGCGAGGACGCGCTCAAGGAATTTTACGCCATGGACCATGCCATGGTGTCTCTGCCGACGCATAGTGATGGCGCTCCTCCGAGCATCATTTCAACGATCGCGGGCGGGTGACTATGTCATCCTCGACATCGACAGCCACGCGTCGATCTATGACGGGTGCAAGATGGGCGACGCCGAAATCGTCGCCTTCCGCCACTGTGACGATCGCACCTGAAACCCCATTTATCATTGGACCGCAGGTGGTAAAGATCACAGTGGTAAGATAGCCGCCTCCGGCCGCGCCGGCAGCCGGCCGCACGGCATGCTGTCCGTGGTGGGCCTGCCCGATGGGGAGCTGGAGGGCATCTGCCGGGAAGCTGCCGAGAAGCTGAGGCCAGCACGGTCTGCGTCGTCGCCAACTATCTGTTTCGAACGGAAAGAGCCCAGCCAGCAGCACGGCTGGTGCCTGAGATCCGCCAAATCTGACAAACTATCAGGCAGGATGAATTGGCAGCTATGCTGCGCAAAAGGGAACGAAAGGCCTTCGATATCCTTTATGATAGTTATTCTGCAGCCCTGCTGGGTGTGATCTGCCAGATGATTACTCCTAAAGAAAGCGCAGAAGATATCTTACAGGAAACCTTTGTAAAGATCTGGAGAATGACTCCCAATCACGTATAATCAAGATGGCTCCCCCTGGACTGGACCGGACCACCCACCGCCGCAGGGCCGCGTCGTCAGCGGCCACCTGGACGCCCTGGACTGGGTGCAGTCCGCCGCCCTGGAGGCCGGCGCGCTCAAGGCGGCGCGCCTGGCGGTCAGCGGCGCGTTTCACACGGTGAGGGCGCACGCGCCTGCCTGCCACCCGTTACCCTCCAGCCAAAGTCGAGGTTTCGAGCAGCACCCGGGCACACTCGGCTTCCGTGACGCCAGCGAGATGAACATCTTCGAGCTCCAGTCGATATTCTGATAAACATTGGCGACCCGGAGCATGGGTCTGCGGAGTGGAAGCTCCTGGCGCTTCTTGTTCTTGGTCAGGCCGCCCATGACGTTTGCCAATTGTCGACTGAAGCCCAACTCCAGCGCATGCGGCTCAGTGCCGTCAACAGTCGCGATGGTGCCAGCGCGCGCGGCGCTCGAATCGGCCATCGCTCGGTCAAGATTTGCGCCAACCAGATCCCCGCTGGTCAAACGTCACCGCGTCGCCTTTCCCGTCCGACCCCGACTCGATCCGGAAGCTGCTCGGGCGGCAGCTGGTCGAGCCCGCCGCTGGGAGGCCACCCTGGACGCGCGACGTCACCAGATGATGCGACGACGCCGGGACGAGGGTGGCCGGAAGCTGCGCGATCTGGGGCCGGGGCAGCCGATCGGAGCATGGTGCGTCGCGTGAGCGGGGTCGCCGGAAGGCGCTGGTCAACTCGACGCTTGTTGAGTTGACCGGGGCTCGCGTCAATCGCGGGAAAAGATCTAGGCCGAAGCAACCCGCTGATTTGAGCCTGCATTGTTGTGCACGTTTGGTGCTGGCGCTGGTTCGTGGCGACGCGGCCGCACCTCAAGGAAAAGTCCGACTCTCTTGTGTACGTCATAAGAAGCACTGGCATTCAGGTCTATAATCATAGGTAGCTTGTCATATAAGCCTGTTGCTTGCCGGGCAAATATACGGTCATAGATTACAACATCAGCACCAATATTCAGTTTCGGGATCAGCTCCCATCTGAACCCGCCATGCATTTCTACCTGCGGTAATTGTTGCGCGCGGGTAAGGCTGTCCGGGCGATAAAGGTTCCAGACGCTTCATACAGATGCGTGCAGGATGCAGTGACTTGCTGGAAGGCCAGCACAGGGGTGAAAGGGATTTTGTCAACGCAGATGGGCAGTGCGGCAGCTGCGCCAGGGGCTTGACAGCTCAAAAATCATGCCGCACTCGGACTCGAGTGTCGAGCCCGCCCGCCGGTGGCTCGATCACGCCGGGCGCGATCCATGCACCCGCTTCGAAATGGAGCTGCACCCGGTCGTCAGCCGGGTCACCGACATTCCCTCGCGCGGCGGCACGAAACGCCATCCGCCGGCGGTCCAAAGCGCCGCTTCCCGCCACGGTCGCCGGCAGGGCGGCCAGCAGCCGGCTACTGCGCCGGGGCAGCCGCGGCCGCGGCCGCTTGCCGCGCGGCGTCGGTCTGGCCTCCAAGGCCGACGGCCGCGGAGCGCACGTTGCCGACGTACTAAGCTCGCGCCGGTGCCGCGGAACCACCCGATAAGGCAGCACGCAGGGAGGGAGGCACGTGGTGCAGAGGCAGCAAGAGGAAGATGCTGCATAAGCAGAATGTCGAGGAGCGTAACATTAGAATCTGCCTGTGTCGTAACACACACTGAAAAATCTGGACCGAGCCCTCATGCATGTTGGGTTTCCTTGCAGCAACTCGACCCTCCACTTGCATACAGACCACTGTGTTGCCTCAATCTCACCGATGATCCTGGCCTGCGTGGCAGCAGGCCCCGCCAACACGCAGCGGCCCCATCTTCCCGGCATGGTCGGGAAGGTCTTGGCGGCTCTCTTACTCGGGCTCTGGCGTAGTCGCGCGTGCG
>NNCB01000088.1:0-28701 GCA_002317545.1 Scenedesmus quadricauda | reverse complement strand
GGTCGAGCAGGGGGGGTTTCGGGCCGAGATTGGGGGGCGGCGGCGACTGCTGCTCCTGCTGCTGCTGCTGCTGCTGATGATGATGATGAAGATGATGATGATGATGATGATGCTGCTGCTGATGCTGCTGATGCTCGGCTTTTGGGCAGCGTGCTGGCTGCATCTGATGGGAGGCGCAGGGCAGCATAGGTTTTTGTGACCCGTTGTTCTATGCCGTGCAACTGCTGCTGCTGCTGCTGCTGCTGCAGCTGCTGCTGCTACTACTGCGGCCAACTCTGCGGCTGACAGCGCCTTTGCACCTGCTGCTGCTGCTGCTGCTGCTGCTGCTGCTGCTGCTGCTGCTGCTACTGCTTCTCCTCAGTGACCTGCTTCTCTTGGTACTGCTGCTGTCGCTGCTGTCGCTGCTGCCGCGGCTGCCATTGCTGCCGCCGTCGCCGCCGCCGCTGCTGCTGCTGCGACTGCTGCCGCAGTTGCCACCGCCGCCGCTTTGCCACCGCCGCCGCCGTCGCCACCACCACTGCGGCTGCTCGACCGCCACGGCTATCGCCGGCGCTCGCCAACGCTAAGCAGCCCGCTACGCTGCGGCCATCACTTCCCCACTACCACCGCCTTCCGGTTGCCAGCCAAGCAGCCCATCCATCGGCGGCGAGGCCCCGCACCGCTTCGGCCGCCCCCGCCAGACTATCGCCGTTGCCATGAAAGAAGATGATGCGCCGGGCGCCTGTAGGCACAGCCTGGTGAAAGCACAATGCTGGGGAGGTTGAGAGTCGGAAGGGGGGTGGTGCAGAGGGCGGCGCTGAAGGCTGCGGGCGCCGAGGGCGTTGTCGCTTATTGTACCCACGGCGTCTTGTCCGGCGGCGCGGTCGCGCGCGTGCGCAGGCGAGCGAGCTCACCGAACGGTCATGACGCGACTCGAGTCCAGCCGCCGACGTAATCGACAGCAAAAGCGGTCAGCGCCACCGTCGCACCGCTGCCGGGCGAGGCGATAAGCGCACCTCGCCGCAGTCGCGCGGCATGGCCGCTGTCTGCCGCCACTGACGCCTCCTCGTTCACAGGCCGCACCGACGCTGGGGTCTAAAACCACTGAAACGGTAGATTGGGCTTTGTCCGCCAGGTGCTCAATCTGCGCGATGGACTGACTCGGGCTTTGGGCCGAATTTAGCCGGAGGGTCAGCGATCTGTAGGCTGTCGGAGTTTAAATAAGCGAAAGCTCCGGATGCTCTTATCCTTGCAACAAAACATACGTAGCAGCTGTAAGTGGGTTTGCCTCAGAACTTCAAATTTATACTCAGTGTGCTGCGACCTAGGATCGTAGCGCGAGACGATCCCGTTACGCCTCTGACCACGCTCGCAGAGTCCTCATGTACCGCCGACTCGCGTAAGCGCATGAACTATCGGCACCTCGGCAAACAGAAGACCTTGTCGTTCGGCGTCTGGCCGGAGGTCGGTCTGGCGGACGCGCGTGAGCAGCGTGACGCAGCCCGTCGGCTCATGGCTCGCGGCGAAAACGCCGGTGAGAAAATCAAGCTCGACCGGATCGCCGCAACAGTCGCCGCAGCCAACAGCTTCCAAGCGGTCACGGCCGAATGGCTGGCGCCAAAAGCCGGTCATACTCCCCGGCACCATCAAAACCCTTCGCCTGGGCAACGTGACGCGCCATGGCGTGCCAGCCCCCGAGGTTCCATCTCGAATTTGAAATTTAGCAACTACATCATGTTCTTCTGTGCTATATTTGTCCCATTTTCATCCTCCTTCGGATGGTATGGTCGCCATTTGCTGAGCAGGATTGAGCCCAGGTTGTGAGGCATCGTCACCACCACGGTGACCCCGTAACTGGCAGACCTCCCTGGATGATCAGGTTCGGCAAGAGGTGTACAGAGTCTGTTCTCGGGTCCTCATGTATCGAATCAGACATCGCACACCTGATCTTTCCGACTGGAAAGCTGCCGAACAACGGCTGTTTACACCGCCTTCATCCGCCTGATCCTGCCGAATGCGAAGATCATCGACGCGCGGCGCCATCCGCTCGATTGCTGTTTCAGCGCGCCGCCAACGGCGCTGACGCGCGGCCGCACGCGATCAGCAGCAGCTTGCGGCTGGCGGCGTGGCCATGGACCGCAAGGCCTTTACCGCGAGGTGAGTGCAGCCCTGTGCTGGTGATACCGTGAAGCGGTGCACCCGCCGGCCGAGTGCACCGCTGCACCTGCTTGCTGACGAGTCCGGCACGCTGGGCGTTTGCAACCGGTCGCGAATAGCTGCACTCGCGCCAATGTCATCGCCGGTCGCGCACCCTGCGCGATCACCAACGCGCTGGTGCAGGACCAGCAACAGCGAGGCGGCAGGCAGGCCGGAGGCCGCCATCCAGCCTGCGACATGGTCGAAGCCGCCGATCTTGTTGTAGCCGGCCACGAGCTGGCGGCACTGCTGGCGGTGTTCAGGTGTGTGCGTGTGTGTGTGTGTGTGTGTTTGTGTGTGTGTGTGTGCGTGTGTGTGTGTGCGCACGCGCGCGTGTGTGCATGTGCGCCCATGCGTGCTCGTGTGCATGCATGTATGTGTGTGTGGGGGGTGCTGGCGCATGCGTGCTTGCATGTGCACACACGCTCGCTAGTGCTTTGCATACTGGTGAAACGTCGCTGGCCTCCTCTCATGAGAGCGTGTTATCACGCAGATCAAAGGCAGCCGCGTCGATCAGCGCCCGCTGATTGGCAGAGCGAGCTGCTGCCTCCCTCCCCACTTGCGGATGCAGGCGATCGCTGCAAGGCAAGGGCGGGTGGCCGCCCAGCAGGTCCGACGATTTGATCGCGATAAAATTGGCGTCCGGACCCGCGCGCCGTCAGCAGCGCCGGCGACAGCGTCCGCGCGGCCGCGGCGGGCAGCAGCGAGAGCGCCCTTGGCGGGCCGGCCGCCGATGCAGCCGGAGCGCTCGGGATGTTGCACCTGCGGCGGAGTCGATCCCTACAGGTCGCCCCCGGCGCGCCCGCGCCGGGCGGCGCGGCGTTGCGGCTGCAGCAGCGACAACTGCACCAGCGGCTGTGCGCTGCAGGCTGCGCTCCTCATGGGGATGCTCGACGCTGGCCAGAGCGGGAAGCATGGCGCCACCTCGCAGCGACGACTTCAGACCACCTGGTGCAGAAGAGGTTCGCCGGCAGCGAGGCGGCGGCAATTTTCGTGCGCAACCGTCAGGCTGCGAACAGCGTCGGGGCGTGAGCCGGCGCAGATGTGGCGCCAGCACCGCGTTCGGCAGGGCAAGCAGCGGGCTACGCGGCGCGGCCGGCCGAGGTTGCTGAGGCGAGGACGTCGTGGAGGCCGAGGTTCAGGACGGCGACGACGAGGCGTACGAGGATATCGAGCCGCCGCCGGCCCGGGCGTTTTGGGGCCAAACGCCAAGGCAGCTGCACGCCGGGCGGAGTCTGGGCTGGGGCGGGCAGGCAGAGGCACTTGCGAGCGGATTACGAGTGGCCGGCGCTGCGGGGGCGGCTGTTGCAGTCGGCAAGGATGTCGCATTCGGCGATGGCGAGAAAGGCAGGGGGAAGGCCGGCGAGGTCGGCGCGGCGCGGGCGCCGGATCGCCGAGTTGTTCGGCCTGCTGCGCGCGCAGAGGCGTCCATCCGCGCGCTCGAGCGAGTTCGCCCGCGCCGAACTCGGCGGTGGCGGTCGTGGTGGAGCGCGTCGGCGCGGAGCCACATGAGATGCAGCTGCTGCCGCAGCTTTGGGAGGCGCTGGGGGTCGCCGGCGCGGCGGGCGCGGCGGCCGGGTCGGGCGGGCCGCTGTCGGCCGAGGCGCTCGCCGCGCTGGGCGCCGCGGCAGCGCTGCGCCAGCGGCTGCCCGGCGCCGGCGCACGCGGGCGGCTGCGGGCGGCGGTGCACGCGCACCTGCTGCCGCTTATGGAGCGCTCGCTCGAGCTGCTAGGCTACGGCCACGGCGGCGGCGGCGGCGGCCTTCTAAAGGCCACGCCTGGGCCTGGTGCGGGCGGTGCGGAAGGCGAGCGGTTGGCGCAGGCGCTCGTGCTTTCGTATCTGTGTGAAGCGACGTTTTGGACCGCCCCACGCGGCTGCGACGCGGGCGCGGCGCTGGCGAGCAGCGGCGTGCTGCGGAGCCTGGTGCAGCTGTTTGTGGCGCACGCGGCGACGCCGGCGGCCGAGCCGATCATGTGGGGAGGTGGGCGCATCGGGTGGACTGCGCTGAGTAGATCGCGCGTCGGATCATCGTTTATCCAAGTAACTCGAAACAGGAGCTTCCATTGCCTACCTGGCTAGTGACCGGCGGAGCCGGGTTCATCGGGGGCAATTTCGTGCCTCGCCGCCGCGCCGTGGCGTGCGCATCGTCATCCACGCGTACGATGGGCGCTCGCCGTGCGAGCATGCCGCAAGCCCTGGATCTATCGGCTTTCGGGCTGGGGCCGCTTTGGAGGCGAGGAGCTGCGTGTCACCTGCTGACCAGCGGCGGCAGCAGCGCAGTGGCAGATGCGGTGCTGTCAGGGGCCGCGGCGCCCGACGCGGCGCCCGCCGCCCTGGCGCGCGCACACGCACTGCTGCAGCTGGTGGCAGACGCCCGCGCGGCAGCCCGCGACAGCGGCCGGGGGGTGGTCCTGCCGGGCTCGGCCCTGGAGGCCGCGCTACGGCGTTGCGGCGGCGCTGCGGGAGGCCTTCGGGACGACTGGTAGACATCGTAGACCTGCGCTTCGCTGCGGATCGGCAGGCCGAAGTGTTCCGACAGGTTGTGGCCTTTGGCGATGGCGTCCTCGAACGCGGTGCGACGGGCGAAGTAGGGGGAATGCGGAGAGACTTCGTCGCCGCGTGGAACGATCTTGACCAGCGGCTCGTCGAGGCGCTCCATGCGGCCTGCCTCAAACTGCTGAACAGCTCCTCGCGCCGCCGGCCGCTGGCGGCGGTGGTGGCGGCAAGACCGATTGAGCCATCGCTGTGGCTTTTGCTCTGGGGCTGACAATATCATCGCTTGGACTGCTGATGAACGGCGAACCATGTCGGCCGTGGTGAACACGCGCTGTTCCTGCACGCCGCTAGCCCTGTCAGTCATGTTAGCATGCATGCGCAGGAGTTGTTTCCCAATACAGAGCGGCCAGTAATATTCCCAGGAAAACATTAGGCATCAGGCTTATGGGGGAGGCTTATAGCGAAGGCGGTGGAGCTGCACTTTTCATAACACCATCTTTATTACAAATATAGCACTTTTTCCGAATAAAAACGGAACTTTTCCCAAAATAAATACAGAGTGATTCCGGCTAATTCAATTTAACACGGGGATCCAGGCGGGTATATAACAGATCAGATCATTGCCCGCCGTCTCGCGATGAGACAAATATAGTAGCGGACAAGCAAATATAGCCCCCTCATGGGGCAGTCGACCCAGCCCAGCATGTCCGCGCCTTCCGGGCAAAGGAGGAGAAGCTCTTTAGCATCCAGCGCGCCTGCTCACCGATGCTGGCGAAGCACCATGATATGAAGCAGCCTGGCAGTCCCGCGAGCTCGGTGTGGAGCGATGGTGAGCGGCGAGGTGGCGAAGGAAGACGCATGGCAGGAGGCGCCGCGTTGGGCACGGGGAAGCGACAGCTCAGCGTCACCACCCCTGATCTGCCTCCGCCCGCGCCGGCTCGAGAGCTGCAAGGGCAAGCGCCTGCCTGGGTTTGCAGTGCCGATGCGAGCAGCCTGCTCAAGCGCATCAGTTCCACAGGACCAAGGAGGTGCGGCAGTTCAGCGTTCCGCGCATAGCGGCGAACCCTGCCCGCCACACACTCACGGTCGCATTTCAGGACCCGCACCATGCCGGCCCCGTGCCCGCCATTGCGTGCAAACGGTGAACACCTATGAAGGCACGCACGACGTCCATGCGCTGATTCTGGGCCGCGCGATCACGGGCATTTCCGCCTTTGGCGGCTGAAAGCCTCACCGCCGCTGCCCCGCCGCCCTTCCCGGCGCGCCCCTCGCTGCCGTTCGCCATCGATCGTCCTGGAGTTTGTGGCGTCCTACCACATCTGCTGGACCCCATCAACCTCGTGACCTGCCTGTACCGCCTGGCCAAGATGTCGTTCAGCCAGCGCAGCCGCAACGCGTACCTCACGGAGCTGCAGCGCTCCCCCACCTTCCAGCGCTTCTCAGGGGTGCCGCGCGCTCCCCGCCCCGCGCTTGCTGCGCCCCCTCCCCTTGCGCTTCGACTGCGCCGCCCGGTCGGGTTGTTGTTGCGTTCCTGCTGTGGGTCGGGTGTGGCGGAACGCGAGCGCCTGCAGGCGATTGCGCCCATGCTGCACGCCTGTGCAGCGAGCGGCGTGGTGAAGCCCGGAGCGGCCCGGCGGCTTCCGCGTCCATGCACCGCGTGCTGACCCCGCCCCGCACCCGCCGCGCCGCCCTTGCCCCCCGCCGCCGGCATCGCAGGGAGCATCAGCAGCCAGTTCATGAACATCAGTTGCTGAACATGCAGCACGGCGCCGAGCCGCGTGGCGTGGACGCGCGGTGCCGGCCAACCTGGTGTGGGCGCTGGCCAAGCTGGACCTGCGAGCGCCGAGGCGGCCCTGGCAACGGAGATTGCGCTCAACGTCGCCCTTTGTGCTGCGCAGCCTGACGCGGCTCGAGCCCGCAGGTGAGACTCTGCTTCTGGCTTTTCCTTGGAAGGCCTGTCGGAACGCTAGACGCCGCTTTGGCCGAGGGGGTGTATTTCGTGTCCCGTTTGGCGCCACTGTGTCGGCGCCGCGCCGCACGCCCACGGCACCTCCGTCTCACGGCTAGCGCCATCATTGCAACCCTTCGCGGCCCTTAGGGCCTGGCAAACCTGCGGTGGAGCTACGCGAAGCTGCCGGTCTGCCCCCCGGAGGTGGTGGCCGCGCTGGTTCCCAAGATAGCAGCCGAGATTGCCGCCTCGCTGCGCCCCGGCGCCGACGACGCGAAGCCCTTTGACGCGCAGGCCCTGAGCAACAGCATATGGGCGCTCGCGCACCTCAAGTCGCGCGGCATGGAGCTGGACGCCTTCGGCGGCGCGACGGTCGCGTTCCTGGAGGCGGTCGCGACGGCCGCGACGCGCATGCTCTCGCGACTGCAGCAGCAGCTGCTCGCGCTGCCGCGGCCCGGCGGCGCGGCGCCCGACGCCGCGCAGCTGCTGGCGGCGGCCGAGTCGGACTTCGCTGCCAGGCGCTGGTCAACATCGCTGGGCGCTCGCGACGGTCGCCGGCCCGGTGTGCGGCACCCACCCGCCGTTCCGGCAGCTCTTGCCGTCGTCAACGCGGAGAGCATCGGCCGCCTCCGCGCGACGGCGGCGCTGCTGCGCACGCGGCAGCCGCTGCCGTACCACGGGGTCGGCGGGTTCAACGAGCAGCGCTGTCAACGCGGTGGTGCCGTTGACAATGCCGCGCCTGTGCAGCATGACCTGCTGTCTGCGATCTTTGACGGGCCACGCTGCGCCTGCAGCTCGGCGGCGGCGGGGGCAGCAGCGGCCACGGCCACGGCCACGGCCACGGCAGCCACGACGGCGGCGCCGCGCTGACGTTCAAGCCGCAGGAGCTCTGCACGCTGCTCAAGGCGTGCCACACGGGCGCGGCGCCGCCGTGGGCGTTCCTCGCGGTGCTGCTGCGGCTGCTGGCCGCGCACCCGGCCGCGACCGACGGCTGGTCGTCCGCAGAGAAGCCGAGCTGCAGCGCGCCTACCTCCTGTTTTCGCAGCACCAGGCCGCCGTCGCGCAGGCGCAGGCGCATGCGCAGGAGGCGGCGGCGGCGGCGCCAGACTTGGCGATCCTGGCGCAGCTGGGGCTTCTCGAGGCGCAGCAGGCGCAGGCGCACGCGCAGGCGCAGCAGGCCGCCTCGCCGCGGCGCTCGCGTCGTTCGAGCAGCAGGCGATTGTGACGGCGGCGCCCAGCAGCAGCAGCAGCAGCAGCAGCAGCAGCAGCACCGTGCTGGCGCGGCTCGGCCGCCGCCCGCGGCGATGCCGCCCTTTGGGCCTGGGCTCTCGCCGTTCGGCGGCCGCGCGGGCGGCGGTGCCCCGGCGGCGTTCGGCGCGGACCCGTCTCACGGCTTCACGCTGGAGGTCGCGTACGGCACCAGCAGCGCGGGCACGTCGCCGCGCACGCCGATCAGCCTGGGCGGCGGCGGCGGCGGCGGCGGTGGCGGCGGCGGTATTGGCCACCGCCACACGTGCCAGCGCCGCTGTACCCCTGCCCGATGTGGCGGCGAACAAGTCCCAACGCGCCCGCCTCGCGCACGCGCCGTCGCAGCAGCAGGCGGCGCTGTTTGCACAGACGCAGCGGCGCTCGCGGTGGATCGCGACGACCACTTACCGTAGCTCTGGGGCGCCGCGGCCGACGCGAGACCGGTCGGCCAGGTCGCTGTCGCCGGCTATGACGGCGGCGTAATAGCGGTCCAGAGTTGGGTCGTTGAACGGACCGGGAGGGGGGTGATTCATGCCTTGGTGGTCCGGAGGATAACCTTCGGGGAATGGCGCGTGATGCTGCGGGTGAGGTTGGTGTTGTTCTCGCTCCTGATCTGGATTTTCTTGAACCGGGTGCCGGTTCAGGTCGATCAGCCCGGAATCGAAACGTTCCACGGTATCGAGTGCGAAGGTGCTGCGCAGGGCCTGCGCCCTGGCCCCCATCGCAGCGGAGGAGAAGGGCGGCAGGAGCACCTGGCGGCCCCGGATGGCAGCCCCAGCGCCGTGCGGGGACCCTGGCTGCAACGGCGCCCCCGCGGCGGCTCGTCGTGAGCGGCCTGGCCAAATCGTCGCCGAACCGGCAGTCGCAGCGCCGCGTGCGGTTCGGACATTGCTTCGTGTTGATCCCGGCAGCCTCCCCTTGGGGCTGGATGCTCGCGGATCCACCCCCGTTGCCGCCCCCCGCCCGCGCGGGGGCGCCCTGCCTCTGCACTTTTTCTCAGGGTGCATCACTGACACTAGCGCCGCCGCCAGGCGCAGCGAGGGCTGACGGCCGCAGCGGCCGCTCGCGGTCGGCGAGAGCTACTGAGACGTAGCGTCGGCCCTGACCACCCATCGTCACCTAGATACACAAGGCGGGAGCGGCGGGGGCCGCTCGCCAAGGCAAAGGCGCAGACGATCGCCGCGCCCTTGAAGAAACGATTATCGAAAATCATGGCTTCCTCCTCATTTTCTATGATGATCCGAAGATGGCCGTACTTCTGCTCCATGAGGCTTGGGGCATGGCAAGCAAGCACGTGTGGTTGCCCCTCCTGATGTTCTATTGTAGGTTCTGCATGCTGTTGGTTGCTCAAGGGAAAGCTACGAGGATCGTCGGCCAAACTTCCCGCTGTCCGCGGATGTCACCGGTTCGGTTCATCGCCAATTTGACCGCGACGTTGGCCTTCCTTGTGCTTGGTTTTTTGGCTCCCTTCGCCCTCGTGACGGGCGGGATCGAGACGGTGACGACATTTGTGCAGGACTTGCCGAAAAACGATCACCGGGCGCGACGACGGAAATTTCGAAACGAGAAGCTGGGGGTGTGCCGCGCCGTCGTGGCTTTGCGCGAGCGATCCCTCTCCAACCACTTTCCCCGACCTGCGGCCGGCCCCAGCCACTGCAACGGCCCGCTTGTGCGCGTGCCTATCTGCTGCCCACCTTGCTTTCTCTGTCCCGATGTTGGAGGTCATGCGCTTCTGCACCCAGCTTTCGCGGCCTGCGCTCCATCATGAGGCGCCGCACAGTGCCTCGACAACGCTGGAATGCCCCGTGTGCGCGGTGACTTTCGTGCAGCGTCCTACCCGACGTATCGCCTCGATCGCGCGACCCTTCTGATCGCCGATACGGTATGAGTCCGACGCTTTCCCTCTTTTATTTCCTCTCGTTTCTAACGGTGCTGAGCGCCCTGATGGTGGTGTTTGCCCGCAGCCCCATTCACAGTGTACTGTACCTGATCCTGACTTTCTTTTGCCTTTCGGGGCACTACGTTCTGCTGAACGCCCAGTTCTGCGCATCGCCGTCAACGCGGCGGGTTTTTCAAGGGTTCGAACCTCGTGGCAGAGGCGGCCTTGGTGGCGCCCACAGCAAGGCTCCCTCGCCCTGCCGATCTGGCTGCGGCGGAAATCGAGGTGAGCAAGCGCGCTGCCGAAGATGGCTATATTGCCGTGTGTCTCAAGCAGACCGGTCGATGGGGGGTGGCAACCTTGCTTCGCAGCCAGCGAGCTGGCCTATTGGCAGGACAGCTACGACTGGCGCCGCGTTGAAGCGCGAGTGAACGCGCTGCCCAGTTATCTTGCGACGATCGACGGGCTCGACATCCACTTCCTGCATGTCCGCTCGGCGCCCGCCGGCGCGCGGCCGTGGCTGCTGACCCAGGGCGCCCTGCTCGGGCTCGCATGCGTGTTGGCGCGCAGATTTGCATGCCTGCGAATGCGCCAACGCCTGCACGACGCATGTCACCCGACCTGGTCTTGCCCAGTGACCAATTGGTCTGCCTCGCGTGCAATGTACGCTAGCTTGATGCGTGTCGTCGCGCGCGCGCCCGAGCGGTTCTGCAAGGTCCTCATTTCACACGCAATACAAGACTTTCGCCGTGCCACCGTCCGATGGGTTCGCGGCACTCCCTTGATCGCCTCAACACCACGGTGAAACAACACATCAATCACACTGCTTGCACAATCATGCCTGATCTCCACGTGCCGACACCGTACTTACGAGCTCTACAGTCTGAGCTTTGGCGGCTTTACCCATTTACACTTACCAGTGACAGGCAGCCACCCCTGGGCTTCATGGGAAGGCCAAGAATTGCCGCGCCGGTGCATGATGCTCTCGAATAACACACAGCACGTGTCTGCAATAGAAGTGCATGACATCTGGGCACAGCCAGTTGCTGCTTCGCCCTCGAAAAGGTCGGGGTCAATGTCTCGACCGTCGGTGGCCAGTTCGCTCCCGATTTCGCAGCGTCAATCCACGGCGCGGGTGAAGACCCCAGCTTTTTCGCCACCGGAATCAGCCTCGTCGCGCATATGGCGAACCCGCATGTCCCCGCCGTCCATATGAACACGCGCTTCCTGGTCACGACCAAGCGCTGGTTGGCATGCTGTGTTGCGAACCGCGCCGTCCACCGGATCACCAATCTATCGAGCATACCAAAAGTTTTCAGCTGTATACGACAGGTACGGGCCAAGTCGCACCGCGCACGCCCACCGCTTGTCCAGTGATTCATGAGCAGCGGAGACAGCGCCGTGCCCGTTACGGTACACCATCTCGGACCATAGCCTCCGCCTTTCCTGCGGATACTTCCGACACAAGGCCTTGTAAGAAGCGCCTCTACGCCCAGTAGCTGGGCCAAAGTACCACCTGGCTGATGTGCCACCGCGTCAGGGCAGCGCGGGTAGCAGAGCCCCCAACAGCCGGCTGACGCGGGCTGCACCCACGCGGCGGCGATGAACGTGTCGAGGACGGCAGTAAGCAGCTGGGCGGCAGGCAATGGCGACCGCAGACGAGACGCACCTGAATCTCTGGCCAACAAGCGGCAGCAGTCGCCTGGACCCGAGCCGCAATCGCCTGTCGATCTTATACGGTAGTAATCGACCGACAGGCTCAGCCCCGGAATGAACTTCGGCTGGAGAACCCCACCGAAGGTCAGGTTCTTGCCAACTTCGGGTTCGAGGTTCGGGTTACCCTGGTTGACCGGCGATACCGCCCGAAGGCGTGTCCACCGACGCGCTGGTCGAAGCCGTTTCTCGCGATCGGGGCAGACCCTGCCCACGACGCCCCCTGGCGTCGGGGACGGCGCAGCCGCCGCCACGGACCCCATGGTGCTGGACGGCCCCGGCGGCGCTGCAGACGCGGAAGCAATCGGGCCGAGCAGCAGCTGGAGGTGCACTGCTCAGAGCAGCAGCAGCAGCAGCAGCAGGCGACAGATGACGGAGCGGGGGGCGCGGGCACCGCCCCGCCCCTGCCCCGCGTGCCGGCGGGCCAGATGCTCCAGGGGCCCGAGGACGCGCACTGGTTTGTCGAGGTGACGCCGTCGCGTCTGGAGGCGGCGCGCCTCACGGAGATCGTCACGGATGCGGGGGCGGGGGGGTGGCCGTATTTGTGGGGACGACGCGCGACACGTTCCAGGGGGCGCGGGTGCTGCGGCTGGAATACGAGGCCTATGTGCCCATGGCCCTGGGGAAGCTCAAGGTTGGGCCCCTTTGTCGTGATTTGACTGGACACGCGACCGCCACTTGGCATGTGCGCGCAGGGTTGTTGAGGGGGGCGGGAGCTGCGGGTAGTGTATTGGCCAATCGGCTGAGCGCCGATGGAATTTCACGGGTACGTTCTGATCGAAGCCGGGGAGGTAGATCAGGAACCCGCCATTCATGATCCGGGTACAGTAGTGGGATTCGGCCACCCCGACGGTGGCAACCCCCATAAGGCGTTTGGTCGAGACTCTTGCTGTTGACACCACAGGTTGTGCGTCCTTGCCGCGACCGTCGCGATGTGTTGCTGCCTGCACCGCTGCCGCCCCGCTCACGCCTTCACCGCAGGACCTGTGCTGGCGATCCGGCGGCGCTGGGGCGTCAGCCGCGTCGCCGTGGCGCACCGGGTGGGCGTGGTGGAGGTGTGTGAGGCCAGCGTCATCATCGCGGTGTCCAGCCCCCACCGCAAGCCCGCGCTCGAGGTGCGGGATTGAGGGGTGGGCGGATGATTGCAGCCCGATGGGTGGGACAGGCTTTCGGTACGCGGCGGCCCGCTGAAGCGACGGACGAAGTCGACGAAGGCATTCTTCAACTCGCATGCATCCAGTCGCATGCACACGCGCATCGCACTACACATCGACACACACATCACACAGAGAGACCGAATTGTTCGACATCGCGCTCTCGGCGCACGATCACGCCTTTACCAAGGACGAGCTCAAGGCCGCGGTCGCCGATTGCGATGTGTTCGTCCCGACTGTCACCGATGAAATCGACGCCGACGTGCTGGCAGCGGCAGGCGAACGGCTGAAACTGATCGCCAATTTCGGCGCCGGGGTCGATCATATCGACCTGGGCGGCGCGCGCGGTTGCGCGGCGGTGGGACGCCCTGCTGGGCGGCGTGTGCGAAGCGCTGCGCGCGCACCATGGCGGGCTGGTACTGGAGCTTGAGCACATGTGTGCTTTCCTCATTGTTTTTACCGGGGATATCGTGAATGACAGGGCTGATGAGCTAAAGACCTTACCTGGAAATATTTGGACAACTTGCACCGCTTGAGCGCTGTTGCGCTGTAACACATGATTCGGTGATAATTGTGTGGGAGGTGCATGCTGCTGAGGAGCTGCCAATTTATGCCCCAAAGTAGCGGACTGAGCGCCACGTTGCTGCTGGCAGCGTGCGTGGGTTCCGCTGGTAATGGCACGGCCTGGTAGTATAGAACACCTTCCTTTGGGAACTTTTCCAGGCCGGAGTTGATAATTTTTTTCGCCTTTGAATTTTTACCATCGGCCTGTTCGATAGCGGCCGCGATCTGGTAACATTGGGCATCTGCCATAGAAGAGGATACTACCGGTGTAATGATCTCCCGCGCCTGCGCAAAATCTCTTTTCAGGAAATAGGCATAAGCCAGGTCCTTTCTAAGCGCGATATTGTCCGGGGACATTCTGATGGCCTGCTTATACATAGATATGGCCTGCCCGTAATCTCCTGTGCAGGATCTCGTCCCACATCTTAGCAACAAAGTGGCTTTCTCAACCTTGACTGTTCTGGTCTGGTGAATCTGGTCTGGTCACTGCCCTGCATCGATTTGTTGCGCAGCATGTAGCTCGACGGCGCCGGGTAACTGCACGCGCTTGGCTTCGAAAGATCCACCTACTCAGAAGGATATCTATTTTCTATACCCTGCACTACATGAAACACTGAAGCAGTTCCACATGCTATTCCATACCAGGATGCGCCGCCGCTTCTTTAATTTGAATTGAAGCAGGTACATAAAGAAACTAAACCCGCATATGGTCTGCCTACGCACATTTACTGCTGTTAAACTCTATCGTCTCCTGTCAAGCTGAACTCACAGGCTGATCGCGACGCTGTACCGGCCTCGCAGCTCGATGCGGCGACGATCGAAGCGATCGAAGCGGAGTTCGACCGGCTCGATCCACTCGCCAGCATCGTCGTCGAAAGCGTCTGCTCGGACTGTGGCGCCGCGATTGCCGCGCGTGTCGATCTGGCGGCCTTTGTCGCCGCCGATATCGACCGCATCCATGCCGCACTGTTCCGTGATATCGATTTGCGCGCGCGCGCTCCCGCGCGCAGAAACGCCCCCTGCAAGTCGTGGACGCGGGCCACATCGACGATCATGTCCTCCTGGCCGCCGACCATTCGCCGCCGCCCCAGCTCGACCAGTCTGCGCCGCATCAGGCCTTCCCTTGCATCACGGGCCGGCTTGCCGAGTGGCCGAGCAGTGCGTGGCGCTCGGCGAAACCGGCGCCCGGTGCCGCGCCACGTACGCGTTGGCGGCGGTGCCGGGACGATCCGCCAGTACTTGCAAGCCGGTGCCATCGATCACATGCATCTTGCCGTCGCGCCGGTGCTGCTCGGCAGCGGTGAGTCGTTGTTCGCAGGACTCACATGCTCGCCGCCGCCTCGCCCGCTCATCGCGCTCGGCGCGACATCCACCCCGCTGCAATTCCCGCTGGTTGCGACAGCCCTCCACTCTGCCGCAGCCCGCCAGCCACGGCGCTGACGTGGTCGCGCAGCCAGCTGATGCAGAGGCGGCGGCGGTCCCCGATGCAGCCGCGCTGGCCGGGTCTGGAGCGCCAGCGGCGGCTGGCGCATTGGCAACGGCTTGGGTGCACGGCATTCGCTGGGACGATAGTGGTTTTGACCGCGCACCCCTGCGCCAGCAGGAGCAGCAGCAGCAGCAGCAGCAGCAATTGGGGCCTGTGCAGGATGAGGAGGCGAAAGAGGAAGGCGAGGAGGGGCCGAACCCTAGGGCTGGGGACAGGGTGCAAGAGGGCTGGATCTCAGGAGGAGGAGGTGCAGGAGGAGGCGGCGGGAGAGGAGGTGGAGGGCGAGGAGGGAGGCGGCGCCCCAATGCCGAGGAGCTTGAGGATGGTGGGGGCCCGGTGAACTGGTCAGAGGCGGCGAATGCCACTGGTGCAGCGGTTGGGGCCGCCGGCCGGCCGGCCGGCGTGGGCGGCTTGGTGACAGCCCGCGCTGCGCGCGCTGAGGCGGCCGCATCGCCTGAGGGCGCGGCTCAGAGGGGCAGGTCGCAATGGCTGTGGCGAAGGCATTCGGCGTGGCGGAGGAGGGTCGCGGCGTTCTGTTCGGGGCGGACGGTGAGGCGGTGCCAGCGGGGCAGGAGTCTGAGGGCGGGGCGACAGGGGAGGGGGCTGATGACGTCGGCGTCGGGTGGTTGGGGAGTCGATGAGCAGAACTTTGAAACTATTGTCAGTGCTGAATTATATACCGTAGACCTGAATGGGGGGAGTAGGTGGATGTGGCTACGATGATGGCCTCTGCGCTGCCAGCCAGGCGGAGCCGTGGCGGTGGCGCGCCGTTTGTTGCCCCGTATCCCGGTCTTCGAACAACAATGCTTTATGCGCCTCCTGCTTGAGGTTCGGGCAGTTTTGTACAGTATCGCCTAGGTGTCACTGTATAGCAAGCAGCGCGTTATTGCAGTTGTGATTAGCGCATGCAATTTTGTCAGCTGGTGACACTGCGTCAAGTTGTCCCCAAAGTCTCTTTTCGCGCCGAACCATTAACGTTTAGTGCTCCATCGTAGCTCCGTACATATCGCTTGTTTCCGTGTCGAAGCACCATAGAGGAATCATCCAGCGCCGTAGAACTAGAAACATACCGGTGATTCGATACCCGGTGCCCTCAATGGCCTGCCTGGTACCTGGCGCAGCGCAACTGCAGCTGCGGCCACATGTCTGCCAGAACGTGCTGCCGCTGCAGGACGGCGGCGATTAGGGTCCTCAACGGCTACACCCGCCGAAGCAGGCTCCGCCGACGGCGCTGGCATTTGATACGTCGCTGCTGCCCTTCCTCGTTGCCCGCTTTCCAAAACACCTCTTGGGCTTGCTCACAGCCACGGCTTCACGACTGCCGCACAAAGGTTTTAGCAACTTCCCTACCTCGCGGCTGTCGCATCAGCAGCACTCGCAGCTGGAACTCCATAGGCAGCATCGCGCCTGCAGCAACTCAAGAGCGATTGACAGGTTTTCCATGTCCCTGTTTGAGCGCACATTCTCAGCTGAATTGTCCAAACTCATTAGCCCACTTCCGAAGCCGATAATGCGCATTGTCAAGAATCAGGGTTCACGCGTACTCCTTCGACAGCCCTTCCTACCCCTCTCGCGGCACCAATACGCACAACGTACGAAACGTTGGCCGCGTGTCGCTGCATCCAGTTGACCGTGCCGCCATGCGAGCCGTGAATGACGACATTGGCCGTGCCTTCCCCATTGTTGGCGGCATGCCCGCCCCCAAGCGACGGGCGCGTGTTGGAGGACGCATCAGGCGCGGACGGCGCGGCAGGCGGCGCAGCTGCTATGGGGGGCAACGACGACGCGTCAGCGCCACGATGCCGCCAGACGGTAGCACATTGGTGGCGGCCCTTCGCAGCCAGCCCTTTGCGCAATTTGGCCGTGCCGGCACGCGCTTGCAGGCGTAATTTAGTTGTCTTGCTGTCCCGCAAATGACTCTTTGCCCTTTTGTTTTGCACTATCACTTTGACGGTGAACATTAGCTGTATTGAGATCGATCAGTTTGTACAATCGTGCCCTTCCAAGTTTTTGATCTTTACCATTCACTTCACAGAAAACAAATCTCCTGGTTTAAAATCGATGGTTGGCCAGGTCGAGGCCGCAAACTCAGTAGCTCCCGTAGCATTTTTGACTTCTGATTCTGGCGTGCGGGCTGGAGGCCTACTGGCCGGCCTGCCCGAAGTGCGGCAAGTGCTGGCCGAAGCCGGGCACCGCTTCGTCGACGGTCGCCGCACGGTACTGTTCGTCGACGAAGTGCACCGCTTCAACAAGGCGCAGCAGGACGCATTCCTGCCGCATCAAGCGCACCAGCTTCGTCGCCGGCTTCCACGTCCGTCTTTCCAGTGCACCAGCGTGGGGACGCCGCCGACGTTGAACCGCGGGTCGGTCCTGGGGGCAGCGGCGCGTGCAAGTTTGCGGCGCAACCGAGTCAGAGGTCATGAGCGACTCCCTTTTGAGCGTGCGTAAAACATCTTATGTGCAATCAGCCAAGACTTGCTGGGCGCGCAGCTGCTGTCTGCATGGCGGTGCGCTGAGCCTCAAAAATCGTGGCCGCATGCCGCGGCGCCCTGACCACAGGCTGTGTTAAAGGGGAGTTGCCGCAGCCGCCCCGCCCACAGGCAGCCGCCTCTTCACCTGCATCGGTGCGCCGCGATGCGCTGTGCCATGCGCTGGCGCTGCGCCACACCGACAACGCCGCCTACCGGCGCGCACTGGATGCACTCGACCCCGGCCTTGCCACGCATCCCGCCGTGCAGGCCAGTGGCGGTGGTCCGTGTCGGCGGTGAAGGCGACGTAGCGCGGCGGCGGCAGGCGGTCAAGCCTGCGCGTGAAATCGACGGCACATCAGTGGTGCAATGCGCCCACGAGCAGTGCAGCTACGTGTGGATGCGATCCGACAGGGAAGTGCGAGATGGTGATTAGGCATCCAGACAATATGTATGTCGCATTGATCTTGGTCTGCGTGAATGGATTGACGGGCCGTGCTGTGCGCCTTTTCTTGCCGGCTTCGAGCTCCGTGTAGGCGACAGTCACGTGGGCGCAGCGCAGGTGGCGCTCATCGTATTGCGGTGGCACGCGCCTGGCGGTCGCGCGGCTGCGGCTGGCGGCAGCGGCCGGCACCGGGGGGTCCTGCGCGCGGCGGAATGATGGTGATCTGGCAGCCGTGTCGGCTGCAGCTGGGGAAGGCTCTTCCATGCCGACCCCATCCGATGCCGCAACGGCTCGGAGGCGAGTGGGAAGCCGATCTGGCTACCGGGCGGGGACGAAGTGACTGTGCACGGCACAGGTGAGCCTATAGATGAGCATGCGACGATGAGAACACCTGGTAGCTGGAGATCCGTCGATACGGAACTTTATGTGGTGCTCGGGATGAAAAGCCCGCCAGATTGAGGTCGTGTAAGCTTTAAGAGAGCGATTCCAGAAAAGGCTATTTCTCACTAACCAACCCTGACGTACACACGCTTAAGTCCTTTAGCCTGATCGATTCCCACTCACAGATCTGCCGAGATCACGCCTCTGTGTATTGCACCGTGATGGGGCAGGTTTGCGCTCACGGAGAAAGCTCATTGTGATACCGTAACAGGCACAGGGTGAGGCATAGCAAGCAGCGCAGACCAGGCGGCAATGGCAACGTCGCTCCTGGAATGGCGGCATCACCGGCAGTGAGCGCCGACGCGCTCAAGGCCAAGCTGGAGTCGGCGCTGCAGGCGGAGTCTGTCTCTGTCGTTGACACATCCGGCGGCTGAGGTGTGAGCACCGTTTGGGGCTGCTCAGCGCCGCGCACGCAGCATACACGCAGGCAGGCATGCGCGCAAGCGTGCCGAGCGGCGTCCGCAGCGCGAAAGGCGGGCCTGCGTTGACCGTGCGCATTTGCTTTGGGCTGCCTGGTCCGGCGACAGGCCTGATGATGGCGTGGTGTAAACCCCTATTGAGGGCAAGATCGCTCTTCGCGCGTCACCGGATGGTGAGCGCATCCGGATGGAGCCTCAGCAGGAACATGGAACCCCAAACGGGAGAAACTCGCGCAGCATCGCATTGTTATGATGCGCAAAACTCTCATATTTTCCGAACGGATCGGGAATCGCGGTCAGCGGCTTGCCCAGATATTCGCGCGCAGTGTCGCCGTTCGGGCACCTTGCGCCCCACGCTCGAGCTGCCACGGCGGCTGCTACCTCTTACCTTGACAATAGCGCTCGACACCATATTGGCCGCTCAGCCAACCAGTCCTATCTTTTGCTGCTTCTTGTGCTGCTGCATTCGGCATGCCCGCTGCATCTGTGCAACAACCAGATCCAGACGGCCTGAAGGAGGAGATGGGCGGCATCCACGCGCTGTCGATCAAGGCGGCCTGGACGCCCGCGCAGCAGCAGCAGCAACAGCCGCAGCAGCCGAGCCGGGCGGCGCAGCGTGAGTTGCCACCCAGCTGCCCAGCAGCATCACCATAGTAATAATTATCATTATCATCATCATCATCATCAGCAGCAGCAGCAGCAGCAGCAGCAGCAGCCTGCACGGGGCGCCTGGCATGCCCGTGGTCGGAGGGTTGTAGCGCCTTGCGCTCCAGCCATGCGTCAACGGTGTTGCCCGCCAAGGAAGGCATCATGTGACTGTCCATATGATCACGGTGGTGCAGTTCCTGTACGTTTACTTTTTCTGTTTTGTGTTTGTACGCCGTGTTCATTGGCACGTCTTCGATCCATCATGAGCAGTGCGGTCTGAATGTCCCAGCAACCCAACTTGATTGTCGAAAATTACGGCGGCCGCGCCTCGCTGCTTTGGAAACCCGACGACAATCTCAGCGTCCGGTTGAGCGCGCTGTTCCAGAACCTTTATGTTGATGCCCCGAGCGTTGCCGAAGCCGACCCCGCAACGCTGAAGCCGCTCTATGGGGGGCTCACGCAGTCGGCCCAGTAAAGTGTGTAATGCAGGGCTGACTGTGCCATGCATGTGTGTGAGATCGGCCGACGCCCCTCCCCTGCCACCCTGCTCAAACTCGTGATCCCGCTGTCGATGGCTGCACAGGGATATCGAGGTGTTGGCGTAAATCGCGCCATGGTCGCGTGATCCGGCCTCGCGGCGCTCGACTGGCTTTGCGACGCCAGACCAGCAAGGAAGGATATTTTCGTCCGGTGGGGTCGGAAGGATTTGGGCTGGACGGCGAAACAATGCCTTTCGATCAGCAGCCGCTCGAGGTGCAACGGCGGCACCGCATTGTCACGGCTCAAACGCAACTCGCCGTATAAACGCAAACAACAGGCCGATGATGATTGTGCGAGATATCAAACACAAATAAGCAACCCGTGCAGGCCCAAAATGCAGCCACGCCTCCGGTTTGCGCCGGCCGCCACGTAGTACAGCGGAGAAAGCGCGCCGCCGCCTCGACTGGCGCCAAACCCTGGTCAAACATAGGTCAACGGTGCGCCGCCCGGTGGTCGTGCAGAACTCCTGCACCCACGCCCAACTGGCCGAGATGCATCGAGTGAGTGACTTGTCAGTATGCATCCTGCAGCTGCTCCCGCACCAGAAAGTGCCCGCAGATCTGGTCCCTCAGGTTCAGGTTTGAGTAGCAGTTGCAGATGGACAGCGGGTGGCCGGTGACAGGGTCGGTGCCTTCCGCCGGATCCGTCGCTGACAGGGTCGGTGCTGGCGCATAATGTCGAGGCCGAACATGCGGTCGATGACGGCGCCGGTCACGAATTCGCGGCAGGGCTTTCGGATGATTTCAACGGCTTGACCGAAGATTACGGCGCCGATCAGTTCGAAGCCGAAGCACGCGAAGTCCCCGAAATCGTGCCGCAGCACACGACATCACGCGTCATCCGCTTGAGGAAGGTCAACAAGAGGTCAATCCGGCCTCGCGCAACACCGCGCCACAGCGCTCACCCGGCGTCACCACGGGGTCGGTCATCACCCGCTGACTCAGCGGGCACAGGAAGCTGTCAGGGATGTCCGGGAGCAGCTGCCCGCTGAGCGCCGCGGCGCCGCCGGCCACCCCCGCTGCTGCTGCCGCTACGATGCCGAGGGCGGCGCCGTGGCCCGCCTTGCCATTGTGCCGTTGCGCGGCCTCAGAGCGATCGCGGGATCTCCAGCGGCGGCAGCGCGCGCAGCGGCTCCGCGGCCGCGCGCGCGACGCGGCAGCTGGCGCCGCGCGCGAGCTGCGACTCGAGCTCGAGCCGGCGGATGAGCAGGCGGCCGCCGAGGCAGGGACTGCCGCCCTGGTCGCCGCTGGCGCACCAAATGCTTCGGCCTGCGGGGTGGAGCATTTTTGTCAGGCAGTCGTTGCGGATGGACCCAGGTCGGGGCCGGCAGACACACTGTGCCAGCACCAGACACCAGATGTACATAGCAGAAGGAGGCAGCCTAGCGCGGCTGACCAGACACGGCCGACGAGTGGACCCCTGCGCCTGGGGCGCACATGGGCGGCCGCCTCCGCCCGGCCCTGCTCGCGACCCTGTGCATCCCTCCCTTCCAGCGCCTGCGGACGCGGCACGCACCGCCGACGTGGGAGCCACATCCGTTGCCGCGGCTCCAGAACAGCTTGCGGCCCCGCGTGCGGGGCCGCGCATTGAAAAGAAGCGGCTGTCGCGGAAATAGAGCTGTTCGGAGGGGTCGAAGAGATAGTCGGTCGCCGCCTTCCATTCCGCGTGCACGAAATCGGCGTAGCGTCCCTGCAGCCCTCGCCTGGGCCTTCTGGGGCTGGCCCGACCGGCTGATTGCACGGATGGACAGCGTCGGCGCCCGCGTCATCGTCTTTGGCCCCTATGAACGCGGCAAATCGAACGAAGGCCTCTCCACCCCCCAGCAACTCGCCAAAATCCCGGCGAGCTTCAACGGCTATATCTGGGTCAGACACCAAGCCGCGCCGCGCGCACGGACCTGCAGAGCGACATCCCAGAGCCGCTGCAGGTAGGCGAGGGCAACGCGCGTGATTTCGGCCTGCTGCTCGTCGCCCGCCTTGTGCTGCTCCTGCTGCTGCTGCTGCTGCTGCTGCTCCTGATACGCCAGGTAGGCGCGCCGCGCGACGTAGTACAGCGCGGCCGCGTTGGCGCCAAGCAGGGCTGCTGCCACCAGCGCGCGCCACGCCGCGCCAGGCGCGGCGTGGCGGGCGCGCAGCCGCGCGAGCGCCCGGGACACGGCCGGCAGCGACGCAAGCCACGGGTCGTATATCGCGGCGCCGCCGCTGCTGCCGCCGCTGCTGCCGTGGTGAGCCAGACTGACGTCGCCGCAGACGCGTGCCCTGCCGCATGCTGCGCCGACGGCCGCGACGCGTCCGCCGAACGCATCAGCCGCGCCATGGCACGATGTCCCTGCTGGCCCCGAAGATGATGTGTGATTCCACACGACGCCGCATGGCTCAAGGCGCGGCAGGCCAGGGCCTGCCACGCGCAGCAGCGCGACGAGGTGGCGCCCTGGAGCAGGGCGCACCCTACCGCGGCGCAGCACCCGCAGGGCGCCAAACGCTCGGGGCCAGAAGCCCGACAGAGCAGTTGCACAATCAGCCACTCGCTGTGTGGCTCTCCCAACAGACTTATGAGCGCCAGCGAGCGCAACAGCGGGGCAGCGGGCGGTGTTGTGGGAGCTAAGACAACGGTCGATGCGCAAAGAGTGCGGCCATTGGCATTGAGGGAATCACACGTGCATGTACTTTTCAGAAGCAGCAAGAGCTCGACAAGCGCGAGCGATGACCAGCCACTGCCATAGACGTCACCTTTTGACTAAACAGTACGAAGGTTGAAGGTGGCAATACACATGCCGTCAGATGGCTGTTCACCGGTTATGGACCTCGCTTGTGCCAGCGTACACGGGCGTACGCCCGACAGCCAGGCCCTGGTACGGTTGCGGCTCAGGTCGCCAATGATACAAGGGCTCAGTCAACACCAGTTCTCTTGGTGTGCGTACAATGCAAACGATCGTCCCCAATCTGGTCGCGGCAGGCGTGTTCACCGGCTTCCCCGGCAATTCGGGCGAGCGGGTGCGGATCACGGTGGCACCGCCCGAAAAAGGGTGAGATTGCTGCACGGCTGACAAAAAGCCCGCTTTTCGGATGAAAGGCGGGCTTTTTTTCGGGGCGTTGGCCGTCGACTGCGGCCCATGCCGTCGGCGGGTCAGGCCAAAGCCGCCTTCATCCAAGTCCCGCGTGCGATCATGAGCTGCAGCTTGAAGGTGGCGCGCAGGCGGTAGTAAATTTCCTCGGAAGTCCAGTGCGACGCAAACCGTACCAACCGAACAGTGGAACATGGGGCCGAAAAGAAGCATGAGAACCAGGTACTCCAGGAATCTCAGTGCGTAAGCCGACAGGTCGAACATTCGCGACTCCTCAGCGCACCGTGAAGCTGAAGCTGCCCGGCATGGGGTGATTGTCACCACCGACGGCGCGGTATTCCACCGTATAGACGCCTGGAGCCAGCGGCTGGGGCAACTTGGCACGCAGGGTCTTGCCGTCTCGATCGGCATGGTGAAGCAAAGACGGCAGTTGCGTAGTGAATGTTGTTTATTGAAGGCTGCCTGCATCTGCTGTTAGCTGGCTCAACACCTGTGTTACATTTCCTTTGATGATCTGCTTAAGCTGGGCTACGTCTTTTAAATAATCTGCTTCTGTCTGCAGGCCTTCACAAGGTGCCTTACAGTTACCCAGGTGATATTCCAGGCATTTATTGAACTTTCCCTTTTCAATATTTTCTTTAGTAAGGTTCAGCTTACAGTTACGCATCGGGAATACCTTCTTCATCAGGTCCATCAAACATATACCTGTGATACGCCACAGGCCCATGTGTGTTCAGACACCCATCAAAAACACAACCTGGGAACAACCATCATGAAGGGACGCTCTGCGGAGGATAGCCGTGACAATGCGTTGACCTATCTGATGTCCATGTCGCACGCCGCGCTGCTGCCGCCGCCAGCTCATGATAGCGGCGCGCGTGTTGACTGGGATCGCCGCAGCTCCGCCACCTCCGCCCTAAGGGCCGCCGCCTCAATCTCCGCCTCGCGGGCGACGGCCTCAAGAACGTCGACCGACGGCGCGGGCAGAAACTCCATCAGCGCGGCGCGCGCGCGGCCACGCTCAGCGTCGTCCGCCGGCGACACCAGGCACGGCCTGATGCCACCGCCACAGCACCGGCGTGCCCGGCGTTCGCGATCCCTCGCAGCACGATGCTGGCCGCGGCGCGGGCCTCCTCGCTCGCGGTGCCCGTGACGGCGGCGCCCATCAGCGCGGCCTTGGCGCCAGTGTCGGCGATGATGCGGCCCGCAATCTCAGCGTCGGCGGCGGCCAGCAGCCCAGACCTTGAAGCCGCAGCCGGGGCGGAAATAAAATTTCTCTTCATAGCCCACCGCCTGGGAATGTGGCTTTTGCGGTACGTCCCCATGATCGCCCGCGTCGGGACCGCATCCGAGCGGTGATGTGTCCAAACATGCGCACGATCGTGTCAACCACAAGAAAAACCCAGATTCCATTATCCAACTGCTCATTTACCAGCAAAAGGCTTTCCTGGCCCTGGGCAGCAAAGATTATGAGCTGGCAAAGGAAGAGATCTCGAAAGCACAACAACAGTTTGCCACCGGCCTTGTCCTGTTCGTTATAAGTCGGGACGGCGGGGCGAACCTTGCGATCGATGAAAGCGCGCACCCGATCGCGCCAATAGACCTGCCGGTCGGTAAGGTCGAAAATCCATCGCTGCGTCTCCTCCATCGCTACTTTACCTTTACGTTAATGTCAGCTTGCGCCGCCAAATGCTAGCCCTGTTGCGACGCCTCGCTACGGCGGGCGAGCAGGGCGAGCCGCTCCGTATGGTCGTCCGCCCAGCGGGAGCGCAGAAACAGCCTTACGACGCGCCCTTGCAGCTTCCGCTGCCATGGCCGTCGCCTCTGGTGCCGTGAAGCGCGCACCAGCAGCGCGGCGATGTCGTATGCGCGTCTACAGACGGCAGGCGCCCGCACAGGATGGCTGTGCCTCCATTGCCGCTTGCGCGGCGAAATCCATGGCAGGCGCCGAGCACTTGCGCGCCAGCCAGGTGGGCACTCAGACATGGGCGTACGTTAGCGGTGATGTGTGGTGCGTGGTGCCCAATTGCAATGCTGGAACGATCAATGGTGGAGCGGGAGACGGGAATCGAACCCGCGCTAGTAGCTTGGAAGGCTACAGTTCTACCATTGAACTACTCCCGCACCCGGGGCAGATGGCCACGAATTTTGAGTTCAACTGACATTCAGGTCAAGCGAACCAGTTGCCGGATCGCCGCGTGATCTCGGGCTGCAAAAAGCGCGAGCATTTTTCTAAACTTGGGCTACAGATCTGATTATCCTCATTCCTGCTCAATACGGTATGAAGTCGTTCCGTTTGTGGTTTATCATACCGTATCATGAGATTCGCTGCTGACAACGAGCTGCCGTGTCAGTTGCCGTGGTGACTCAACACACCTGCGCGACCCTGACCCCGGCGCTGTCGCTGCTGTGCTGGCGCATCCTGCACTGGCGGCCCAGGCCGCCGCTACTGAAGCGCGCAGATTGAAAAGCACTTTGTTCACTGTAGAGCAATCAGAGCACCACTGCTGCCAGCAGGCCGAAGCGCGACCGGAGAGAACCTACCTACCCACGACCACTGCTGCAGAGAATGTCTCGCCCTTGAGCCGGGAGAACAGCTTCGTGAAGGGAGCGACCACCTACCTTGGCGTGGTGAGCGCAGTATCTGGCGCTACGTTGACGGTCAAGCTTGCTGAGTCTCTCAATTCAGGCTTTGCCGTCATACACGGGCACACATACCGAGTCGGTCAAGTCGGGAGCTTTGTCCGGATTCCACAGGGCTATCAAGACCTGTTTGGGATCGTTTCGGAAGTAGGAGCGACTGCAGCGCCTGACATTTCCGCCGCCTCTGAGATCGACTTAGGGCGTTGGATGAAGGTTCAGCTTGCTGGCGAGTCTGTCGGAGGACAGTTCGAGGCGCTGCTGCATCAGATACTGCAAATTTGACGATTGACTGGTCTTTTACCAGAAATACCTTTCGGGTCTCTTCAGGTAATTCGCGTGGGTAGTCTTCAGGTAAGGGTGGCACAAGGCTTGCATACACTGCCGACCCAGCACGCGACGTCATTGTGCACCGACAAGGCCTGACAAGCCGGCGCTGCACACTTCTCGGCGCCCAGCGAAAGTGCAGCCCTTCACGCAAGCTGCGCTCGACCGCCATCGTAGCAATCCCGCTTACGTACCCTGGGATGACGATTCGGAAACGCAAACTCCCAATGTCCGAGGAACCTCTCGCACAGAATCAGGTGCCCGAGGCCGCGCAGATCTGCAGAGCCTGTATCTGACAGCATCATCGCAAGTACTGGACCATGACGGAGGCTGGCTCACCGCGCGGCGCTGTCTGATCAAGTCAAACTCCTGAACCGTGAGTCGTTTGGCACGTACGCACTATCCATGAAATCGATCCTGCATCGCGATCGCATCGGGGCCGGCGATGCCTTTGCCGCCGCGGGTGCTGCACGCGCATCTGGTTGCGCGTTGCTGCGCCTGCCAACGCGCGCTGCAAGCAGTAGCGGCCCAGCCTGCCGCTCGGGCCCGAGAGCACGGCAGCCGCCCACTTCGGTGCCTGCGCAAGCACGGGCGAAGACACCCCAGGCAGCAGCGGCGACGCGCAGCCCGGCAGCTGCGCCACCGCCGCCGCTGCCCCAAGTACTGAGGAGCGCCTTGAGGCCGCATTCTCGCGCATCAGCGGCGCGTCAGAGCGCTTTCGCCCATCATGGCCCTCCAACTATAGAAAAGCTCGAGGCGGTCACGCTGGAGCGCGCGCACGAGGCCGACGTGACGCCGACAGTGTTTGACTTTGCGGTGAGCTGTTGGCGCATGATTTCAAAACCGCCAAACACTCCACGTTCTTCTGAACCGTTTTGCGTGCAGCATCCTCGGGCAGAAGCCGCAGCAGCGGCATCAAATACCACGAGAATTTCATGTCTCTCTTGCCCTGAATGCGTCGCAGCTGTGGCGCAACCACCGCAGCCGCCTGCGATACGTGGAGCACCTCGTCACCCAGACCAGTGAGTGGATGGCAAATAACAAACTCGTTCATGATGAAGTTGAGGAGGACCGATGGCAGAGTGGCAGATTGGCAGGCCTGGGGAAATCAGGAGATGCGACTCGTCCAATCCGAGGCCTCGGTGCGGATCCGGCGGGTCTTGCACGGCGCCCGGCGCTGGCGCTGCCGGCGGCCCATGCGCGGCGCGCCCACTCGTGGCCGCTCGGCCGTTTGCTGCTTTCATCTTGCCGTCAGCGCTCTGATGCAACCATCCTGCCTTTGTCGTGTGACGCCACGGCGACGTCATCAGGTCGTACTTTGTTCTCGACCTCGCGGTGCCCGTCGGCGCGATGGCCCTCATCGCGGCTGCGGTCGGCTGCTACGAGACGGGGCTGCAGGTGACCGCGCCGCGCCCACAGATAAACGGGCGACCGCGGCGCAACACGAGCGAGGCTGCTGGCACGCCCTGCCGGAAAAACCAGCGGGTCAGCGCAGACCGTGCCCGTACCAGCTGCACGGCCCATGCGATCACGACGCAAGCAAGAGCGCAGCTCCGCCACACCCATGCATCCTCGAACTGACCTCAACCGGCTGCACGCCGCGCCCCACAGGCGGGCGTCCTGCCGGTCCTTCCTCCCCAACATCGCCAGGCGGCGACGACCCCTTCAACGCGGCGTCCTTTCGATCCCGCGGCGTGGCCTCAGAACAACATCATCGTCTACGCGCGGTGGTGGTGCCCGCGTGCATGCAAGGCCACTTGTTTTGGCGAGGGCTTCCGGAGGGGGGCGTAAAGCTTTGGCCCCAGCTGCCGTCCTCGTGCTGTGTGGCACGTCTGATCGAGGGGAAGACGGGCGGTGCAGGTCGAGGCGGGTTGAAGGTCCCTGGCCTCGGATGCCCGATTGTTTCCAAACAGCCGTGCTACCCCGCCCGTGCAAGCGAAGAAGGGGCGTGCCGTCGGGATCATAGAAAGTGATCAGTTTCACCATGCCGGGGATATGCTGGATGTCGCCGTCCTGGCGCACCCCCTCGGCATCGAGATGCGCCTTGGCCGCGTCGATGTCGGCGACTTCGAACACATTCGTCGCGCCGCCGCCCTGCACGACGCTCTCGACCTGGCTGAGGCCGATATTGACCCCCGCCATCGGGGTCGCGAGCTCGCACCAGCCGATCTCGTCGCCGGCAAGGCACTGCAGGCACTGCGCGTGCATACGTGACTTCCCGCTCCAGCCCAGCCCCCCGCTGACCAGCAGCCGCTCGTGCCAGCGACCGATGCGGACGGCCGAGTTCACCATTCGAGAGCAGCCTCGCCGCACACCCCTTGAGACGACGCTCGACGCTTGTGCCCCGAACAGCCGCCGCCTCGCGCCCGATGCCCAATCGTGACAAAGGGAGAGTAAACCTCCCATGCATTCCCCTCCCGTCCGCCCGAACACGGGTCTCAGGCAGTACCGCCAGAGCACGCGGCGCGGAAGCCCGTGCGGGCACGCTGGTCTTGCGCCGCCAGCTGCGCAGCGCGGATCGCTGCCACAAACCGCCGGGGCCGGCACCGATGACAAGGACGTCGTAGTCGTAATCAGCCATTTGTCGTTCCTTTACCCCTCGGGGGGACGGGGAGAAGTCTTTTAGAGGTCGATGAGGAGACGCGTCGGATCCTCGATCGCTTCCTTGATGGTCTTGAGCCGAATCAGTCGACTGCCTCTCGGCCGTCAATCAGGCGGTGGTCATAGCTGAGCGCCAGATACATCATCGGGCGGATCACGATTTCGCCGTTCCGCACGACCGGACGATCCTCGATGCGATGGAGGCCGAGCAACGCCAACCGCCCGCTGGCCGCGCTGCAGGCCATGTCGCGCACCATTTCAGCCGCGGGCCTTGACCCCATTGCCACCAGCCGGCTGGACATCAACCTGGAGACGTTTGAGCTGTGCGCCGTTTCATGACTGCCTGTGCATGCACGCGCGCACGTGGCATGGACGCGCGCGCACACACAAACACGACACACCATCACCACCGGCAAACACGAACAGCGGCATATACCCGCCCCC
>NNCB01000087.1:0-28783 GCA_002317545.1 Scenedesmus quadricauda | reverse complement strand
CCAAACCCCCGTCCCCTCCAGCCCCAAGGAATTCTCAGACACAACCAAATCCATAATAGCAACGATGGAATTGCTGGGCATATCCGAAGAATAAAAAACCCTTTCCTACATTTTACCAATATGGTTCACTTCTCTTACCGCCGCCCAGAGCCCACCGGGCGACCCCGCGTCCTGCCGCCACTCCCCTCTCGCCCGCCTGCTATCCCCGCCCCCGCCACCGCCGCCTGCTGCCCGACCGCCGGCTGTCGGGACCGACGCCATGGGGATGATCCTGATGATGGACGCTGCTCGCTGCCGCCGCCGGGGTCGGGCTGGCGCGAGTCGGACGCGAGCGACGGCAGGCGCGATCGGCCGGACGAAGGCGTGGATCGCCTGCGGGCGCCGCCGGGGACAGGGGTTGGGTTTCGGGGGTCAGGGTTTAGAGAGTGTGGCAGCAAGTGTACAAGAGTGGTTGGTTGTGGGACGCCGGACGGCGGGGTTGGATGTGGGAGGTGGCGCGGCGCGGCAGGGCCGGTGCGGGGCGAGATGCGGTGGGTGCGGGAGGACGATAGCCGGCAGAGGGAGGCGTCGGGAATGCGTGATACATGTGGCGTGGGGCAAGAGCGCGGTGGCCCCTCACCTTGCGCCACCGTGCCCAGCTTGGCCTGGTAGGTCACCGACGCCAGGCCGTCGTTCATCGACGCCAGCCCCTGCTTCATGTCCTCGACGAAGAAGAACTTCGCGTCGGCGAAGCGCGGGCGGATCACGCGCTCGTAGCCCTTGCGGATCTCGCTGTCGTCCTTCGGCTCGACGTTGGCGATGCCGATGAAGCGCGCCGTCAGCCGCCGCCGTCGTCCAGCACCGGGAAGAACTTCTGGTTCGCTTCCATGGTCGCCACAGCGGCGTTGCCCGCGCGCCCGTGGCGCGGCACCCGCGCCGACGCGCCGGCAGCGAGGTCTTTGCGTCATGGTTGAAGTCGATCGTGGTGGAGGCGCGCGGCTGTTCCGTCTCGAATACCTTTGCCATGGTATCTGAACCTCTGTGAGGTTGGATCGATTGCAAGGTGATCCGCGGTCGTGAGGCACCTGTCATGCGCTCGGTGCCTCCAGCTGGTGGGTTGCGGCGCTGGCGCAGTACCACCACGCTGGCGATGGCGATCCACAGCACGCCCAGCGCGGGCGCGGGCGCGCCGCCGTGCCGGCGCTGCGAAAGGGATCGACGGCCGAGTCGAGGCCCCAGAGTCGAGCAGTGAGGTACTTCAGCGCTGCGGGTTGCACGGCGGGACTTCTGTCCTCGGTTGTCGGCGGCGGCATGACGGTGTTGTTGCCGCCGCAGCCGTCGGCAAGCGTCCAGGTCACATGTTGTTTGATAGGCCTGTGCAGTTACCGTAAGTGTCGTAATGCCGTTGTTACAAACGGTCTTATCATTAGTAATATCAAATGCGGGTGCCGGAGTTACTGTTGCGGTAACCGCTTTTCTCGGGAGCCTTGGCAATTAGCGTGCCTCACAATCCCCAGTGCCAATGCAACGCTTCTAGGATGTGATCAGCTGAGCAGGCAGCAAACCGCAGCCGCCGCCACAAAGCGCGCCAAGCAGTTGCCCCGCACAGCCCAGCGGATGCGAGCCATGGCCGCCCCGCCCCCCGGCTTCGCCATTATTGCGCACCGCGGCGACTCCGACGCCGCGCCCGATAACGACGATCGCGCCTTCGACCTGGCGCTGTCCCGCGGCTTCCCGGCGCATGAAACCGAAGCCCACGCTGTTGGCGGATGGCGCCGCGGTCGCTGCTGCACTGCGAGGAGCTCGGGCGCACCTGCGATGGGGCTGGCGACGTCGCGTGACCTCGCCCGGACGCCTTGAACGCAGCGGGACGCCGGTCGTGGTGTTCGCCCCAGTCGGGGCGGCGCGATCATGGGCGGTTGATCTGGCAAGGATGACGCGTTGAGGTCCACCAACACCAATATCGGCCCCTGCAAGGGCTGATCTTGGTCGTAGGTAGTCAATTGACGGCAAGCCTCCACCGCGAATTACCGGGATGGCCTATAGTTATAATCGCGACACCGCTTCCGTCCTTTATCTTTCTCCCCTTACCGATTTCCACCGCTTCCATTTTTGTTTTCCATTCCGGCATTACACCTTGCCCTCTCGGGTAGCGGATAACGAACGGGCTGCTCGTTTCGTCCAGCTGGGCGGTATACATCAGGTTACGCAATTCCGCTTCGTTCATTGGCGAGCTTACGATCATGTTAGGAATACAACGCATGTAAGCGATATCATAAGCCCCCCCCCCCCCGCTACCGCCATCGCCGCCGGACGAGGGGACGACGTCAAAGGCGCCGCTCACCGAAGCCTTCGGGCGTTGGGCCAATCTCAAATGGGTCGTCGTCGCGCTGTTCGGTGCCGTCGCGGGACAGGCCGTGGTCTGGTACACTGGCCAGTTCTACGCCCTGTTCTTCCTCGAAAAGACGTTGAAGGTCGATGGCGCAACCGCGGAATCTGACTATTGACTGCCCCATTGTTGACATTCTTGGGCATGCCATTATCAGACCAAGCGCAATCCCTTTGCCCGAAATATCTCTGCGCCAGCGGCTGGACGACGTCGCGGTTCCACAGCGCCATCGCGATCGAGACGGCGCAGCCGGGCGCCGCGTTGGGGCCGGCATCGTCGTCCGCCACGGCTGGGCGTGCGGCGGGGCGGCCAGCGGCGGGGCCGCGGCCACGGACGAGGAGCAAGCCGCCGCTGGGGCATCCCCATGCAGCTTCCACCGCCCATGTTCGACATGGGTGGTCTTGCCGACGATGCTTTCCATCAGGATGATCTCGTCGACCGTCCAGCCGATCGGCGGCATTTTCTGCGCGTTCTGGCGGTCGCCGCGATAGTTGATCGTGATGTGCGGTTCGGGCGTGGTGCCGTCCATGATCGGCTGCCTCGTCGGCGCAGAGGTGACCCCCAGCACCTTCTGAAACCAGACCGCTGCTGTGATCGCTGGCCCGCGGCGCCGGCCACCGTGCATTTGCAGCTGCAGCCAGCGGTGCGCCACGCGTCGCTATCCAGGAGTGATGCCGCGGCCTTGCTGACGGGCGCGATCCGCGGGGGTCGAGGTGATCTGAACGAGGGCCAACGCGCTGTCCTGGTTGCCGTCGACGAGTTCAAGGCGGCCGGGTTCGGCGTCGGGCGTGGCGGCGTGAAGGACGAACGGGTGGGTCGTGGGCGCAGGGGCGAGGAGCTGTCCTAATGGTGTGCTCGCGTGGTTCGGCGGCGTGCTGCTTACCGTGGCGTGTGCGCGTGCGCGGCGTGTACCAGGGCGAGGCCTCGCACGTGCTGCATCAGGAGCGCGCTCACAATCAACGGCTTGCAAATGTCTAGCGTGCCTCACAAACTCCACAAGAGATTGAGTGGCGGCCCCCGCCGTCATTGACTGCTAACCTTCATGCCGCCACATGAATTGAGTCGAACTGGCGGCCGCCTCATCAACACGATCAGCCGCCCCTATGTGGTCGACAATCACCAATTGTCGTCGGCGCCAGCATCGGTTGACGCGATCGCGGCGGCAGGACGGCGCGACGGTCAACTGGCCCTCGAAGGCTGCTCAATTATTGGAGCAGCAGCGGGAGCACTAGCAGGACCAGCAGGAAGAGCAGCAGCGGGAGCAGCAGCGGGAGCAGCAGCGGGAGCAGCAGCGGGAGCAGCAGCGGGAGCAGCAGCGGGAGCAGTAGATGGACGAGGCGCAGCATCCTTAGCTGCAAAACAAATCCACATGATCATCATCAACGGCAAGAATCATCGGCCGCAGCATATCAGAATGGGAGCGTGATGCAACATTGCACAACCGACTTCGCTTGCGATGGAAGCTGTCCGTCATCCTGCGCAGCAGCACCGCAGCCAGTGCAGTCGGCGTAGCGGCTGTCTATCTGTCTAGCGTTCTGGGCAAGAGTCGGTTTTCCCATTGCCGGCGCTTCCAACGACCGTCCATTTGCTGCGTAAACACTGGTTTGGTCGTTGCTTGCAAGCTTCAGGGCAGGATCCGTCCAGTTCTGATACTGCAATGCGAGCAAAGCACTGTTCGCGTTCATTGCGCTTTCGTCAATTGATCGCACAAATGATCGAGTGCTTTCTAAATTATCGTACCTGTTACAACAGCAATCTTCAACATACTTTGATCATATTTCTGGTTTTAAAATGCGTACAGATTCTCTAGTGACTAGAGGAGCAAGAGCGAAAATGAGCATTGGCGTTGCCATCGGCAAAGTGTCGCAGGCCAGCGGGGTCAAGGTCCCCACCATCCGCTATTACGAGCAGATCGGACTGCTGCCCACGCCGCCGCGCACCGATGGTGGGCGGCGCAGCTACGATCGCAAGGACAGTGCAGCTGACACATGTGCTCGTTGGCAAACAGTAGTGCAGTGCGTGGGCGGGGCGAAATCTCGAAAGCACAGCAGGCAAATGGTGCCTCTGCGCGCCGCGTGTTGAGCGGTCGTGTCCCCCCAAATTGCGAAGCTCGGTCCCAGCCGGCGACGCGGGCGGTGCGCCGGGGCCGTTGCCGCAGCGAGGCCGTCCTGCCGCCTCGCCTTGGGCGATTCGCGCGACGGGCAGGCGTGAATTCGATTTATGCCCAACCGCGCGGCACTGTCGGTGCTCACGCCTGAAGTCTCAACAGAGGGCCCTAGACAGATCGGCGCGGACTGCGCTCGAAGATGCTCGCGGGATCACCATAACCCAGCGTGTTCGCAAGCGGGTTTGATACGCGATAGCACTGGGATGGTGCGAAAGGCGCTGCTGCATTTGCGCAGCGCTGGCCTCGTCGCTGCAGGAGGTGCTGAGCGCGCGCGCGGCGATGGGTGCAGGCGCGGGCGCGACGCGCCGCGGCCGCATCCGCTGTGCATGCAGCGGCCTGGCCGGACGGCCAGCGGCAATGGCGGCTGGCTGTCTTGGGCTCGGCTAGACGGTGATGCAAGCGGGCAGCCGCCGCTGATTGGCGCGGCAATCCTGGAAGGCAGGGCAAGTGCAGCCAACCACCGATGAGGGCTCCTGCAGCTGCAAGTTCTTAGGCCGGCAACAGTCGTACGAGGACCAGCAACAGAGTGTGGGGATTGGATTGCTTGTCTTGTGGATTTGGGTGGTGATAGCGCCGCTCTGGGGTGGCAGGCCTTCCGGCGAACCCGCAAGACCGCGCCCGCGTGACGCCGTCGATCTAGGCAAGTGCCGGTTGCTTGTGCCAGGACGGCATAGGAAACAGGGACGGCACCGCGGCAGCCAGCGCCGTCGCGAATCCCTTTTGCCCAGCCAAGACTCGAGGCCGCACAAGGCGGCGCACGACTCAGCCTGATGCGCGCCTTTGGTCGCGCCGCGGCATGCGCGAAGCGGCGCAGATTGGCCAGTCATCGGCTTCGGGCAGATGCAGGTGCAAGACCGTCTGCTTTTACGAGCCAAACAGCGAGAGCAGACGTTCCGCCTTGGGCTAGAATGCTCGCTCTCCAGGATACGCTACTGGCTGGATTCGATACCACTGCAGGGGCAGAAATCGAAAAACCTAGGGTTTTGCGGACGAACCGGAGCTTTCATCGATCATGCCTGAACGTTTCACATCGGCAGTGCAGGGCGCGGGTGGAGCCGTACGGTGGGGCGTCGTTCCGCGGTGGTCGCGCGATGGCGGCCGCTGAGAACGGCAGCGGCGGATGCGGGAGAGCGGGTGGCCGCCCATGGCGCCGTTGGCCCGTGCTGGCGGATGGGTACTTACTGTATTCAGTCCTGATGCGCTGGTACCCATAGTTACATTTTGGGTACTTAGTTGTAAAGTATATACAGTGTTTGGGCTTGCATTTACGCTGTAAGTACCATTTGCAGCCACCGTAGATTTAGGGCACAATATGCCGTCGAACGCGGCACATACAGGCCACCCCTCAAAACTCACCGGGGTGCAGCTTTGATGACAGCCCCCTTCCCCCTGGCCATCGCCGGCCCGGCGCGTGCCACTGCCAAGCGCAGCGGACAGGCAATTGCCGCGCAACACGCGCAGCGCGGCGAGCGGCGCGGTGGTCCCTGCGCTTGCAAGGAATCGGCAGCGAGGGCCAGGCGCACGCGGCAATCACCAGATCCGGCGCAGGGCCGCCCTGGATGGGTTGGCTTACGGCCGCCTTCGGCCCGCTACGCTCGCAATGACGGAGGTATGGCCCGCAGATGCCGAAGTGCCGGCAGGGCCCCTGTCCCGCGCCGGCAGCTAGAGGAGGTTCGGCGCTGCGTAGTCGAAGGAGGGGTAGGCAGGAGCGCGAAGCCGTGCTCGCCGTCCTCGCGGGTGCTGTCCGCCGCGCGGTGGCTGCTGCAGCTGGAGCTGCTCAGGGGCTGACGATCGGCTGTATCACCAACAATGTGCCGTCGGGAAAGGGCGCCGGAATGGCGCGCAGCGAAGCGCTGGCAGCCGAGGTTGCCGCGATCATGGTGCGCTTCGATCATGTTATCGAATCGAGCAAGGTGGTCGGGGTGCGCAAACCCGATCCGCGGGTTTATGAAATGATGTGCGCGGCCTTGTCGGTCGAACCCGCCGGCTGCGTGTATCCACGCCGCCGCTGCCGTCACCGGAAACGCACCACGCATCTGCGGGAGCACCAGCTGGGCTTCAAACCTCGCGGCGTGTTCTGCGGGGCGTGGCGCCGCCATATTTACACGGTCTGTTCCACCTGCCGTGAGCCTGCCTCTCCATCCTGCACCTGCGCTTGCAGCATGCGCCCGGCGCCATGCTGCGGCGTGTGCGCTACGCCCCCGCCGTCTGCAAAGGGTAAGCGGCGGCCGTGCCGCCAACCGCGGACGAGGCCCCTGGCACCGCGCGCGCGGCGGCCGGCAGCGGTGCGGGCGACATCTGCCTGGGTGAGTCGTCGCTGCCGGCGAGGAGTGGTTGCTGCAGTCTGAGCCTGGCTTGCGGCGTGATGCCCGCCCATGGAGGTCGGGGCCTGCTGCCGCTGCCGCCGCCGCAAGCGTCGGCAGCGCTCTGCCGCGATCCAGATGGAGCGGATGCCATGCAGTAGTCCTGGGAAAACTCCCGTATGGCGGCAGCGGCTCTCTCGCTTGGGCAACGAAGGGCATGGGCGAGCTGTGGTGTCGCAACAACATTGGCTGCTGCTGGAGCTGCTGCTGCTGGAACTGCTGCTGCTGCTGCTGTTGTTGCTGTTGCTGTTGCTCCTGCTGCTGTAGCTGCTGCTGTGGCAGCTGTGGTTGTGGCTGCTGCATTTGCTGGTGCAGCAGTTGCTGCTGTTGCTGCGGCAGTTGCTGCAGCAGCTGCAGCTGTGGCTGCTGCTGCTGCTGCGCCTGCTGCTGCGGCTGCTGCACTATCATGGCAGCAGCCGCAACAGCGGCGTCTGCCCGCGACGCGCCAAGGGCTGGGCTCTCTTGGCTAGCCGCAGCATTCGGGGGTGCCCGCTGCTGCTCGTTGCTGTGTGCAAAGAAGCACACCTGAGGCAAGGGCAAGGGCGAGGAGGGCACAGGATGGGCGAAGAGACGAGGCAGACGATGGTAGGCAGAGGACTGGAGGGGCGTAGCGATCTCGTCTGATGGCGCACCTCGGGCTATGCGCAAAAGGCAGGTGGTAGCTGCAGGTTAGCGTATACGAGCGCATCCCTCGGCCCGAAGCGCTAGGCTGTTCTGGGGATGACCCGTGGTCGTCGTGCATGGTCGTATCTGCGCACATGCTGTGGTGGTGATGATGGTCGTGGTCATGTCCATGGTGGTCATGATCGTCATGATGGTGGCCATGCACATGGCCAGCGTGAGTGTGGGTGACTCATCGATTTCCTCCCCGGTCACAGGCTTGGGCATGGCCCTGAGCTTTTGCTCCGTCCTCCCTGCGCCGCTGTTCGATATGCTCAACGCCTGAAAAGCGGGACCCCCGCCTTCGCGGGGGTGACGCAGAAATAAGAAGATAGGGGCAAAGCCCGATCATTTATTTTGCGTTATCGGCGCTGTGGCAGAGGCACTGCCGGCAGGTGTGCGTGGCGGGCGCCGCCCCGGGGCGGCTGCCAGCGGGGGCGCCCGGCCCGCGCGCCGCGGCCTCCGCGCACGCGCGCTTCCTGAAATAGCAATCCCGACCCCGTTCTCGCCGCGATCCGGGCCAAGGATGCTTCTCGAGGGTGATCGGGCCCTCAACGTCGAGCTGCAATTCCTCGCCTGCCTTGTCAGGGTGGAACCGCATCTCAGAAGAGCGGTGCGCCATCGGGCAGCCGTCCCCCAGCGGGCAGCACGCGCCGCGGCGAGCGTAGGCGGAGTCAACCAGTCGAACGGCGTCATCCACGTTGTCGACGCAGTGCTCGTTCCCAAAATGTAATACCGTCGCCGGGCAAAACCGGCGGAACGACATATTCTGTCGTGATCGGCCCGCATTTCTCCCTTTGGAGAGGTGCGGGCGATGCAGGCGGGCGGTAGCATGGCCGCTTGGCGCTCTGCGAAGCTGATCGGCGGCCCCCTCATGCATGGAAGCCGATTTAGCGGGACCCGCTGCCCCGGCGCGGGCGCGAGCGCCGCTCACCACTTCCTGAGGCGTGACCACGAGTCGGAATGTTGCGCCCGGGGTTTGCGTGCAATCGCAAGCCGTAGGGCGCGTGGCAAGCATCGAGAGGGCAAGTCAGCATCGGCAAGCATCGAGAGGGCGCGTCTCGCATGCGCGGCAGATTGTGGTGATCTGGCCCGTGTCGTACCGATGACGCGCGCTGCGGCTGTGAACGAGGCGCGGCAGCGCGTCCGCCCGATTGCGCAGAGGCGCGATCAAACAACGCGACAGCCTGATTCGCACGCCGCTGGCGCTCGGGCCGCGATCCTTGCGGTGAACGCCTGCCTGGCAGCAGCCGTCGAGTGAGTTCCGTCATAAGCAACCTGCCCCGACGGCCCCACGGCCACGCACCAGTCGTGGGGGCCCCTGTTGCGCATGAAAGTACCTTGAAGGCTGCAATGCGGAACTGATCGGTGCTGTAGATCCCGTGGTCGATGATTCCCTCCCCCAGCGTCCAGGCCCTGTGCTGCCTGTCCGCGCCGTCCTCGGTGCGGAGCCTGATGGCCCTCCACCCATGGACCGCTGCATGCGCCGAGGTATCTCGTGTTTATGGCGATGCGGTTCTACCAGACTCGCAGCTACACGTCCTACGCAGTTTTTGCGCTCGAGGCTATCGGGAGTCGCCGCACGGCGCAAACAAGATGTACGTCCATGGTGATTGGTCATTTCCCTTTGATTGCCGGTAAAGCTTCCAGTATGCAGGATAAAACAGGTATAGCCGTCGCATCGCCCACTAACAAGTACCAATCTGTTTCAGGTACCAGAGATGCCGATTTGAGCTTCATGGCCACACCCAGGACAATCGCCGGGAGCGGCATGCACCGAGAAGCCACCGTCCATGAAATACAAAATACGAGTCACTGCAAATGATGCACTTTCGTCAGGTGTATGCTTTGCCGGTGTGCTTTGTGGATTACATCCGTCATAGCATGATATTCACCTTTAGGGTCACGGGCGGTAATGACATCGCGAAATCATTGGGCCTGTACCTGCGATCGGTGCATCCTATGCACACTCGGCTGGCGGAACTTCACTTATGGCGTCACCGGCTTGCAGGCCATTCGGGCGCGGTTTCGGGCTATCGCGCAACGATGATTTTCGAACCGGCGACGCGGACAGGCGTCGTGGCCCTCTGGAACAGCGACTGGGGAATTCACGCCTTCCGCATCCCGTGGCCACCGGCCACAGACTCCATCCAAGGACCCGGATTGCCGAAGCCTTCTGCCCACGGCGATTGGTGTAGAACATCCAGTATTCACCGGTGCCTTCCTTGCGCACCACCACCGGGTCCGCCGCGCCATCCTGGATCGGATCGCGAAAAATCGGTGCACTCATCTCAGAACTCCCGAAAGCGATGTGCCCCGGCGGCACAGGCCCCACAGACGGCACGCACCCGCGCCGCCACCTTCGACGCGCGGTCGGCGGCAACGCGCGCCATAGGCCGCAATTTCGGCCGCCTCATTCGCGTGCGGCCCGCGCTTCGACATCTGCACGATGTGCGCGCCCCCTCAATCAGCGCGGCGCGCCGGGCTGCGAACGCGGCCGCGGCGCGTGGGCGGCCCCGCAAGTGCAGGTGCATGTGGCCGAGCGTCGCGGCCCGACTTCCCGGCGAGCGCCGGCCGCCCCGAACGGCCCTCCGAGGTCGCCGCACGCGAGGCGGACGCGCGCGCGCGACAGCAGGCGGCGCCACGCCGCGGCGTCGAGGGCGGCGTCACGGGCGCGCAGCGCGGCCTCCTCTGCTCTTGCGCGCTCGCGCGCGTCTGCCGTTCGCTGCTGCTCCTCCTGCTGCTGCTGCTCCTGATGCTCCTCCAGCTGTTGCTGCTCTTGCTGCTGCTCTCGCTGCTGCTCTCCCTGCTGCTCTCCCTGCTGCGACTCTCGCTGCCGCTGCTGCTCTTGCTGCTGCACCTCGCCGCTGCGGTCGCCGCGTGCCGCATCCCTGCTTGCAGCCGCCGCCTCGGCGAGCACTTCGGCGATCGTCGCGACACCTCGATCGCTTGTGCCCGCCGGCTGCCACCGGCGCCGGCGCCGCCGCACGCTGATGCGCCAGCATCGTCTCGCGCTGCCTTGGTACGGTCTAGGCGCAGCGTGCAGCATCGCCTGCAAATAGACGGCCGATGGCAGGCGGCGATGAGGTCCGGTTCGTATGGCACACGCAGCGTGCAACACAAACCTGTTCTGGCCCACTTTTCGGCATGATGCGCGAAGTGCTGACCCGTGTCCGCTTCGCCCGACTGGCTGCCGAAAGCGAAACCGATGCCTCCGCAGGACTGAGCATCCGCTTCTCTGATTGCCCGCTGCTGACCTAGCAAGCCCCGCTGTGCGCAGCGCACCCCGCATGCCCAGCACGCCAAGCATGAGGTGCTCCCTGTCAATTGTCCACCCACATCCCTCTTTGTTCTCATTGACCTACGGTCACTTGTGCTCGGCCACATCCATCGCGCTGTGTGAAAATTGCCGGTTGAGGTTAAGCAGAGCCCCGCGTCGGGCGCGAGGGTCGCGGTGGTGCCGAAGCAGTGGTATGGGCTGTTGACGACGTCGCCCCAGTAGCCATAGGCCTCGACGCTGCGGCCGACATCCTTGCCGTTCCTGGGCACGTGGTTCCGCGGAGGGGCAATTGCATTGGTACATACTTGTATGCTATTGCCTTGCGTAAGCTTCAGGGGGCCGATCTGTAATCGTCCACTGTATTGCCGCATTGCGACAATTCGCCGCCGACTGCTTTTATCAAATACTTCAGCCTGGTATAGGCTTTCCGAATACTATATGTGTGGCATTGTTGCGCAACTTATACAATTCATTGACGAGATAGAGCACGCGCGCAGCACACACGCACACACACACACACACACGCACACACACGCACGCACACACACAGGGATTGCGTGCAATACGCGCGTAAGCACGTGCGAATGCACAAAGTCGCGCAGCACATACACACACAGTTGACAGCAGTATGCATCAAAACCTTGTCCGGAGTACACGCCGGCATTGCGACCCATGCACGTGTGCAACCACTGCATCCGCCTCCCACTCCACACGTGTGCACTTGCCCCTCCACCCACCTATCCTTGACTCCTTGGTGCGGCCGCGAGCAGTGGACAGCAGGCTCGTGTTGGTGACGTCAGACACGCTGTCCCTCAGCTACGTGCGCCACGCCGCAGGAGCGGCCAGTGCCTTTTTCGTGGCGTCGGGCTGTGTAGCGCAGCGTGGGCAGCTACGCAAGCGTTGGGGGGTGGGGGCAGGCAGGGGCGCATGAGCAAGGCGCTGGAAGGGCGGGGGACCGCTGTTGCTGAGATGAGGCCAGATTGGCATCAAGCCAGCGTTTGCCGCGCCCTGCAAGCTTGAAGGGACAACCATCGCCCTGTCTGCGATTTGCTGGGATCTCCGCAGTGCCAGCGGCTGGGGCAGCAGTTGCGCCGCTCTTCAAATGCAGCGGTCGCCACGGATGTCTGTGCGCAGCAATCTCGAGCTCAGCAGCTCATCTGCGACTCTCGAGCACGCGTACACCCGCTCGCCGCGCAGGGCGAAGCAGCCCGGCCAGGTCGAAACCCACGCACCATGGTGTCCACTAGCATCGCCAAAGGGCGCCTGGATCGAAAATTGGAGGCCCCACCAGAGGCGCGACGCATCGAGCGTCACCCGTGGCGCAATCGCGATGTGGTATCACCAGGTTTACCCCTGAAAATTTCGCACGGGCCTATTTCAACCTGCGCCAGGCGCGCCAAGGTTTTAGTCCGGTACCCGCAAATCTGGCGGAAGCGAAGGCCAACCACAGTCGCAAGCACGTGGTGATGTGGCGCTATACGTTGATGCGCGCGCATGAGGCATTTTCCGGCATAGTGCCCCTTTCACCGCAACCCATGTTCATGCACCCTGGCCACCGTCCGCCCCCGTGAGGCGGCTGCCTGACGCCTGCCTCACCATGTTGCGCCGTGAGTCATACCGGTCGGCGTACCACCGCCGACACCGCGTCTCCCACGCCTTTCCATGTGATCCGGGTATTGAAAAATTCCTGAAGAGTACGCGGCGCGAGAGCAGTACGCGGCGCTATTACGCACAACTATATTATTGAAAAGAACGCGATGACCGACAGTATCATCCGGCTGGGACTGGTACAATGGCAGATGCGGCTTGTAAAGACGCAGCGGCAGCCCCCTAGCAACGCCTGTAGACTGCCGCGGCAAGGAACGAAAAGATGAATGCGACAACGACCTTCACGTAAATTGTTCGCGATCCCGAACAGCAACGCGGTCACCACCAACGTCTGTCGGTGTCGCGGTCGCTGTTGGCGCCGAACCGCAGCTCGCCCTCCGCCGTATCGCTGGATCGCCTCACGGCAATGCGTTCCGACTGTCGGAAATCTCAGCAGCGACAGGTCAAACAGCGCCGCCAGCTGCGCCGCGTCGCCGTCCGGCCGCAGCCGTCGGCGTCCCCGCAGATTCCGCCCAGATGGTCCCGCGTCGCGCGCCGCGCGGCCGTCCGCGGCGGCGCTGCTGGTTTCGGCGGCGATGCGGCGTTCGAGGAAGCGGCCACCACAGCTGCCTCCAGGACCTGCTTGCCTCCACTGTGAGTCGAGGGTGCACACCTCGGCTGTATGTGTGTGCGTGTGTGTGCATGTGTGTGTGTATGTGTGTGTGTGTGTGCGCGTTTGTGGGGTGTGCATGAGTGTAGTTATGTATGGTATAAATGTGTGTGTCTTGGGGGGTATTGGCAAGTCATGCGTTTATGTCGAGCGCAAGCAACGTACCTGCGAGCTGCTTGCTGGCACCTGCTCGGCCAGGACGTTCAGGATACTCGGGTAGACCAATGTGGGACCACCGCAGCACGAGCGTGTGCAACACATGCACGCAAGCACACGCGCAAGCGCGGATGCCGAACACGATGCTTCCCCGCAGCGCACCCAGCCAGTCGGCCGTGCGCCGCCGAAGCAGCGCGCTGCCGTGCAACTCCAGAAACTCCTCGCCCGCTCCGGGCGGCCTTGAGCCGTCAAGCAGTGCATACAACAGCAGCATGTGGCGTGCCAGCAGCTCTGGCTCCTCTTCAAAAACATACAGTGTCACTCGCTGCTGCCGTTGTGATCCTGCCTGCTGCTCCGGCAAAAGTGGCGGCAGCGCGGCGGCGGCGCCCTCGTCGGCGGCGGGCTGGCGGAGTGCGGAGGGGCTGTTGTCGACGCTGGTCGCCACCGCGCTGCTGCCAGCGTGGCGAGCGTGGCGCTTGTCAGATTGCGCGAAATCGGCGGCATGATTCGTCCTTCCCAGTCTATCGGCGCTTATAGATTCTCACACGGATTGGCGAAAAACCGCCAAAACGCGGTTGGTCCCGATTTGGCGTCATACGCGTGTCGCTTCCCCCTATCATGTCTTGTTTGCCGGTTGATTCAATCATCCACAGAACTTGTACGGAAAATGCCCCGCTCGTTTTGGACGTGTGATCGTCCATATTTGACGCGCTGGCCGGTTTGACGCAGTCACCGGGACCAGCAGCAGCAGCAGCAGTTTCAGTTGGCATGTACTTAATTCTGCACTTGATTCGCCGTATGAACCACCGGACCTACGCAACCCAATGGAAGGCAGTCACTGCTGCTTTGCTGTGTTCCGTGTATGCAGTGACGGTAGCGGGTTGCTAATTGGCTTGTATACGATACCGTAGGTAATTGTATATCGTACAAGCATCGCATCTGCGGTTGCTCACGCCGCAACCCGCCGCCGACCGGTTGTCACCAGCCGCGTGCAGCAACCGCAGCTCGAGCTGTTGGACGCGTGCTGCTGCAGCCGGTTGCGGGACAGGCATATGCAGCGCAGTCAATTTGCGATGATCCCCTGCTGCCCAGCAACCCGGCCTCATCCCCGCAGAAGCACCGCCCTCACCAGCCCGCCTTGACGTCCGGGGCACGCGGCCGCGCGACGCCGATACGCCGCGGCGCGGTCGGCATCGGCGGCGGCGCGCAGTCCGACTGCGGCTCGGTGCGGCAGCTCTCCCGCCCTCGTGGCACGCGGCGAAGCGCCGCGGCGTTTCCTGGAACGTTTCGGCCTTGAACCACCTCACCCGCCTCGTCAGCGCGCCGCCCGGGGGTCACCCCACACCCGCCGACAAGCGGGACGCCGCGGCCGCCGCCGCCACGCTCGCGTCGGCGCTCCAGAACGGCCTCCGTGGAGCCCCGCTCGGCGGCTTGGCGGCGGCCGCCGCGGCGCTCGCGCGGGCGCAGGGGCTGGGAAACCTCAGGCCTGCGCTGCAGGCGCGCTTCGCGCGCTGGAGGCGGCGGCGCTAACGCTCGGCGATGGCGAAGGCGGCGGCGGGCCGAGTTGTGACGCGGCGTGCGTGGCGGCAGCGGCGCGTGGGCTCGCGGCGGCGGCGGGCGCCGGGGAGCAGGTGCCGCCAGCAGCTATGGAAGCGGTCGCGGGCGCATGCTGCCGTCTGGCCACCAGCCAAGACCCCTTGCCGCCCGAGGTTGGCGCCCCGCGCCGCGCGGCCCAAAGCAATGGCTGCCTGACCGCCCGCTGCGTGCGCTGCGGCCGCATCGCAGGCCCCCGGCCCGCTCCTGGCGCTGCGGGCGGCGTTGGGACGCCCACGGCCCCCTCTGCGCCTCCGAACCGCGCCCCCGCGTGCCCCGGCGGCGCGGCCCGCCGCCAGCCAGGTCCGTCACACGTCCGCCGCGCAGGATGCGGCGTTGTTGGCGGGTGCTCTGTCTCAGAATGACGTATTACGACCAAGCCTGCGTGACGCTCGGAGGTCGACCACCTTGATCCAGCTGCCCCCTCGAACGAGACACCCGGCCCCGACGCGGCGGGCGCCGCACCGCAGGCGCCGCCGCTGCGGGCGCTCGCGCCGTCTGCGGCCGTGGCTGCCGCGCACGCGCTCTCGCGGCTGGCGGCGACGTGCGCGAGGATGCCTGAGGGCTTCTCAGCTTGTCAGCGGCTAGAGCATGCGTCGCAGCTGAACGCGATGTGCTGTGCATGCTTGCTTGGGCGGCAGTATGCAGGCGGTCCTGCTGGATGAGCCGCAGCGGCAGCAGCAGCATCAGCAGCAGAGCAGCACCGCCCATCGCCCTGGGCGGACTGCGATGTGGTCGCCGCGGTGCGCCCGGCGGCTCGCGGTGGGCGGCACGGGCCGCGCGGGCGGCCTGGGGTGGCTCGGCACGCAGGCGGCTGCGCAGCTGCATCAGGCGCGCATGCTTGTTTCGGGTGGCCACAGCGAATTACTTCAAGGGGCGTTAAACTGGGACGTTGTTCGCATTCGAGGCAGCAGCAGGAGCAGCAGGAGCAGCAGGAGCAGCAGGAGCAGCAGGAGCAGCAGGAGCAGCAGGAGCAGCAGGAGCAGCAGGAGGAGCAGGGCAACCACGACGAGTTCAAGAATGAAGCCGTTTTGCAGCTGCTCGAAAGTTGCTCAAGGTCGGCATGGGATTGCCTCTCATACGCTTAAGTCCGCCTCAATTGCACAGGGAGCGATTTGCAGGTGCGCGCGGATGGTGTTTTGTAAACAATCATGTCTATGTCAATCAGCCTTACTTTCCAATATTTCCGTTTGCATGTAATACCCTTGCTGGCGCTTTCCCTGTTGCTTTGTGTTTCAGAAAGTAACTTGCATGCGCAACTCAGCCGCATCGCTGAACAAACCCAGTTCAACAACTCAAGTAGCCGCCGGCGCTTGACAACTCGCCGATTGCAAACCTCTCCACGGCAGTTCTTTCGGTACGAGTGCGGCCTCGAAGCGTCGCTGAAGACCCGAACGACCGGAGCCGATCGGCGGCCGCAGCTCAACGAGATGGCCGTCGAGGCGCGCTCGGCACGGCAATTGCTGCGCGCCCTCGCGGCGGCGGCGGCGGCGCCGGTGCGCCAGTCGACGGAGCGGACGGCGGCGGCGTGGAGATTGGCGACAGCGACTGCGGCGTACCGTGGCGATCGAGTGGACGGTCCGACGCACTTTCGGCAAACGGCGCCTCGCGCCGGCAGGCCGACCGTCGCGCGCGACTGTCTGCTGGCGCGGCTGGGTGGCGTGACGCGCGTTCGAGAGTGGCGGCCGCGAGCGAGGGCGCGGGCGCCGAGGAGTGCTGCTCGACAGCGTCTCGGCGGCGCTGGGGGCTCATTGGGGATCTCGTTGGTAGAGCGCAACCTTGCCAAGGTTGAGGTCGAGGGGCAAAACAAACAAAGCATGAAAAGATTAAAGTATCACATCGACATTAATGCGCCGGCAGCTAAAGTATCCGATACCATGCTGGGGAGATCGACTTATAACAACTGGACCGAAGCCTTTAACCGCACTTCATGAGTTGTGACAGGCTTAGAGGTGGCCGCATTAAGGAGAAAGTGTCACCAATTCACCGATTTCCAGCAGGAATCAGAAGCTAATGTTGCCGGAGTTGGAATTGAGACTCGCAAGCAGCAATGCTGGTCTGGATCGTGTCTCCTCAACTGATTTGGTCAATCAAGCCATTTTGGCAAGCTGACAGGCTAAGCTGCACTGTCACCACTTACCTAACGGAGCAAACTTCCCTACCTTGATCGGTGTTCGTTGGCTGTGTGTGCTGCTGCACACTTTCTAGTGTGAATGAAACCACCGGCGACTGGCTGCATAAGCATCCGAGCGAGGGCAGTGAAACTACACCTACCCCCTCTATATTCATCGTGGTACGGACCTATTCATTGGTCAGGAGAATGGTCTGGATTAGGATGTACGGCAGAACTAGATCACGGCGAGTTGCCCAGCCGATCGGTCGTATCAGTCGTCACGGACGTGCCAGGCCGCGACGCAACATCGAGCCGGGTATCCTGTCGGTGGAAGGGGCCCCTTTGCTTGCAGAGGGTGGTCTGGTTTGGTGCGCACCTCTGCAAGTGCTCCAGCCTCCAGCCGCCCGGGCGCCGGTTGGCTGGTGTGAACTGGCTGCACTCATGTCAAGAAGTAGGGCGCATATAGGCAGCGCGGCGTGAGTCGGCAAGGGAAAATGGGCCAAGACGACCTGTGCCGCAATTATCCGATATGTTCGACCCGTCTGCGGCCCAAGCGCGCCGTCGTTGGCGCTTTCGGTGTCACCACGAAGTCAATTTCGAGTGTGGGCCCCGTCCCATGCACCCCTCGTTATTTTGCCGGCAGAAAGGGAGTTAATTTTACCCGCACGCCAAGATCGGGACCCTACCCTTTGACACAAGTGCCCCGGCAACAAGGCAGCGGGCAACGCGACCTGTCGAGCGCATCGATCATGCATAAATGTCAGAATGTTAGATTTGTACCCGGGCCGCATGCCGGCTGAGCTGATATAGATCAGCGCCCCGGCGAAGCGCCCATCAGGACGTGCCGAACGGAACCATTGCTCAAGTCAGCATAGAAGCGGACATAGCTGCAGCAACTTTCCGAATGGTCGGCTGCGCGTCAGCGCCGCGGTGAGGACGGTCGCGCCACTCCTTGCAGTCGACGCCAACAGGCGGCAGCGCTGGAGTGGAGCATCTTACCCGCCCAGCGCGCGCGAAATCGGTCGCTCAGGAGTCCGCAAGCCCGCGAGCGCGACGAAATCGGTTTTGGCTTCGCGCAGCTCGGTATCGACAAGCGCGTCGAACGGGCGTTTCAGACACTTGTGCGGGAGCTGCCAGGTGGGATCCCCTCGGCCGCCCGGGTGACCCACGCCCGCCACCCTCGCGCAGCGGCAGGGGGGCCTGCCCGGCACCCCGGCAGCGCAGGGCCAGACTATGGGCGAGGCGGGGAAGACCGCCGCACGCACCCCTCATATGCCTTCGCCCCGCTGCGCCAACCCGCCGGTGCCTCGCTCAACGCGGGCGGGCGCCGACTTCGCGTCCCACCAAGCCTTACGAGGGCCCCTTGTTGCCGTATATCGAACGCCTGCGTCGCGGCTCAATTTTCACAGGTGCCGATCTGCAGCAGCAGCTGGCTCTGGCCAACCCAACCCCCTCCTGGGGCTGGGGGAGTGCGCCGAGCTGCTGACCGGACACCTGAATGTTGACCTGGTCGCGTTACCATGCCATCCTCATGATTACACGCCATTATTCACTGCGTGACTGATTTATCGACTTCAAGCCTTGGGCATCAGCAGCAACTTGTGATCAGCATGCCGCCGCACGCTCGCGGCGTTTTTTGCTGCCGCTTTCGAGAGCCGCGCGCACACCAAGGGCGCCGCCTGCCGATGGTCCCGCTTCCCCTCGCGCGCGCGACGCCCCAATCCCTCTTGCCGCCGCGGACCGGTGACGCCTGCCGCGCAGCGCTGGGTGTTTTCGGCGGAGGACCCGACCGCGGCCGTCCTGATGGCCGCGCACGGCGCCGGCGCGGCGCTGCTGCAGCGCTGCGTGGTGGTGCGCTGCCATGGCGGCGCGGCGGGCGTATTGAGCAGCGTCTCGGTCGCAGACGCCGCTGCGGCGGAGGTGCGCGGGAACCGCTACGAACCACCTGTCCGGGCCGTGCAGCGGCGGCGGCGGCGGCGGCGGCATTCACCACTGCCACCGCTCGTGGCATCCGCCATCGCACACCCCTGCGGGCTCCCCAGCCCGCCGACTTGCAACCTCCTGTCTCGCCCCACCCCCACTCCTCACGCCTGCGTCCCGGCGGCCCTCCCCTGACCGCCCACTCCCGGACCCTCAAGCACATGCCGCCCCCCATCCGGCCGGCGGCGTGCTGGTGCATCTACCCGATGTACGACTTCGCCCACGCCCTGGGCGATGCCATCGAGGGCATCACCCATTCGCTGTGCACGCTGGAGTTCGAGGACCACCGGCCGCTGTACGACTGGTGCGTGGTGATTTCCTCGTGCGTGATGTGGTTGTGTGAACGTTTTGCATGTGTGTGAGTGTGTGTGTGTGTGTGTGTGTGTCTGTGTGTGTGTGCATGCGCGAGCGCGTCGTGTGTGCATGCATGGTGGTCTGTGTTTTTGTCTGTCTGGTTGTGTGGGGGGACGCACAACATGCATGCACATGCACGCGCGTGTGCATCATGACACGCCTTCCCGTCCTCAGACTATATGGACATGCCATGTCATGGGCGCCTGGGTGGCGCTATACCTGGGCTGGGCTACCAGCCTCATGCATCATGCAGCAGCAGGCCCTGGCGTAGCCTCGAATGCGAGCGTGTGAAACTCGAAATCTACGCCAACCGGATGCGCTTCTAAGCAAGCCGAAAACATCCGCGCCGCGATCACTTCGAACACACTCGCGTTGTACACCAACCCCCGTGGCATGTCGCCTGCAGAAGGTGGCAGGGCCCGCTCGTCGCGGGCCCTGCCATCTTGCTTATCGGCTACTTCTTCTTAGAAGGCGGACGAGGTGCAGGATTTCTCTCCGTCACTGTGGTCCGGGGATGGGTCTTCGCATAGTGCTCAGAAAAACAACAGACGGCCGGAAACAGCGCTTCGATGAGCCTCGACAGTTTTCTTAGACATACGTTCTCACATTGATTGCCCCTTGCCTTCACACACAACGCGCACACAGCGCATACACAACAAGCCGCATCACCAAGCCGAATCACGCCGTACCCAAGATGTGATCTCCTCGATCCTTGAAGATCGATGGCCCCACCGAATTCCGCCCCACGTAGAGCGACGCAGCGCTACCTGTTCAGGGCTACCACAATGCACACCACAGCCCGCCTCGCCCTGCTGCGCTCAAGGGCGCGGCCGAGGCGATCGAATACTTCGCGTTCGACCTGCTCGAGCTCGACGGAAAAGACTGGACGAACCGGCCGCTGACCGAACGCAAATCGCAGCTCGCGCAAAGCTTTTGCCCAAGAAAGGTCGGCTGCACTTCTCGGAGCATATCCTGGGCAGCGGGGAGAAATTGCTGCGCAGCTTTTGCGAGGCGGGGCTCGAAGGGGTGGTGTTCCAAAAAGGCGGACAGCAGATATGTCGGAGAATCTCAGGTAGCCACGCCAGCTGGTCGATGAGAGAGGGCGGCGCGGAAGGGTTTGCGGCTGCGGTGGATCAGGGTGGCGCGGCTTGGGGGATCGACGATGAAGCCGAACGTGATGCGTTCCGTGCGCAGGTTGGCGACCATCATCGTCCTCGCAGGTGTGCAGCAGCTGGGGCTGCAGCACACGGTGCAGGCGACGAGCGTGACGCTGCGCAGGCGCGGTTCATCCAGGACTGCTCGCTCTACATACAGATGCGCGCGAGCCGCGGCCGCGGCTGCGGCGTGCGGCTGCGGCTGCTTCTTGCCCGCGCTGAAGCGCGTGATTCGAAGCCGTTTGCGCGTGTGTCCTGCTGGTTGCGCAAGTGCACGGCAACCGGTCGTTGCTGACGGGCGTGATGAAGGAGCGCTGGAATTTCGACGGCGGGGGTGGCTTGAGGTATTGGTTGTTTCGCTGGCGGTCTAGGGAGCCGCAGTTCTGCATACATTGCTGATCGCACGCAGAACATTGCACCTGCAAATCACATGCGACACAGTTGCACTGTGGATGCGCACACCCCTACACACAATACACACACACATGTGTCTATGTGTCTCTTTCTCCCTCTCCCACGCACATCGCATCACGCACACACACGCACGCACACACACACAGACACACTCACACGCACACACGCTCACACACAAGGCGCACATCACCGTCAACAAGAACGCCGTGCCCAACGACCCGCAGAAGCCGTTCGTCACCTCCGGCCTGCGCATCGGCACCCCCGCGGTGACCACGCGCGGCTCCTGAAGCCGTGCCTCCCTAGCTGGATGTGCGACGTGCTGGACGCGCCGGAAGACGAGGCGGTGCTGGCGCGCGTGCGCGAAGCCGTCACCAGGCAATGCAAGCAATTCCCTGTTTACGGGTAGGGCGGAACGTGTTCCGCCGCGCCGTTGACGCTACGGAGATGGCGGGTTAAAACCCGCCCGACGCCATGCATTGCCCCTTCTGCCAGCACCAGGACACCAAGGTCATCGACGGAAACGCACTTTGGCGTCCAGTCGATGTTCCACTGGTCGCGTTGCATGGCATCCCCCCTCTCCCAAACACAGCCACCAGCCCTGAGCAAACCCTTGTTCATTCGGCTCTCAACAGTACCCCATGTGCCCCATGACGGCGATCCCACTTCATACCCATCTCACGCCCCTGCGATTTGAAATCTGCACTCGCCCCTGAATCGCCAGGGCTTCATCCATGGAGCGAGCGACAAATAATTCACAACAAACTGTCGGGGCGGGTCGGAGTGCTCGCAGCTGGTGCTAAGGTGGACGCACGGGCCCGCGTGCGCATGTGTGTGTATTGCGGGGTGTCTGCCGGCATGTTCACGTGCATGTGCGTATGCTTGGGCGTAAGATGAGCGCACGCGCACGTGTACGTCCACCTTTTTTTGGATCGTAGCCCTGGTTACGCTGGTGGAGCATTGGGCTGTCGCTCACGCCGCTTCGCAACTGGATGTGGAGTGTTGCGCGCATACTGGGCACGTGCTGTCTACACCGCCCGCGTGGCAAATGGCATGCGATGCACGCGTGCTCCACGGAAGAGACTTGCTCAAACAACTACACACACAATCAACTATCAACGTACACAAATCCGCCCCCTTCCCGGCGCGCTCCAATCCAAAGGCCCAGCGCCGCGCGATCACGGTCCGCTCGCGCGCCATAGGCTGTCGCCCGTCGATGAAGAAGCGCCGTCGCCATACATCGGCGGCATCAGGGATGCGCTCGGCGTTCCAACCCCGTTCGGTGTAGCGAAAGTCCTTGCCCGTCCTCGCCGATCAGGTTGGCGGCGGGCACGCGCAGGTCGTCGAAGAACAGCTCCGTCGTTGCGTGGTTCAGCATCGTGCGGACCGGGCGGATGGTCACGCGCTTCTTTGCGACCGCAAACGCCTCGACCCGTCGGATGGCTTAGCGCATTGCTCGCGCGGCGGTGGTCCTGCACAACAGGATCATCAGGTTTTTCCACGCTGTCTTGTACACCCGGCGAAGCCTTCCTTCATGAGATCCCTCTGAGCCGACCTTGAACCCTCGACGCGCCCATCGGCTTTGGTCCCCAGCGCGGCACGTCGCACCAAGCGCAGCTGAGACATGCCTCACCTTTGCAACCCGTGCACGTCGATGCCTTTCGGTTCCCTGAACCCACCCTTGTAGACCTCGGTACCTACTTTCCAACCCCGGTGGACCGTGTCCCCTGAGCCCACCCCCTGGTCCCCACCTTCAAACCACCCCTCTGAATCCCACCCTTCTCAACGCGGCGCGGTTCGACGCAGCGTCGAGATCGCCATAGCTGATCGCCTCGCCGGTCTCGGCTACGATGATCGCAGGCTTGTCAGGATTTGCGCGGGCGTGGACTGAGGGGTGCATCGGGCATCATCTCCGGGAATCGTTGCTTTCTTTATGTCGAAGATCAGTAGCAACCTGAAACTTTCGGTCAAGCAAGCTGGGGCTCGTGACAGGAGCCCGATCAAGAAGCGGCAAATTGCGGCGCAAGATCGGGCGATGCCAACGCTAGTCCGGGCGCGACCGCAGCGTGTACCCCATGCCCTTTATCGTGTGCAGCATCGGCCAGTCGAATCCGCGATCGAGCTTGGCGCGCAGCCGCGACATGTGCACCTCGACGCGATTCGCGTGGGGCACTCAATGCCATGCCGAATGCGGGCAAGGGCGAACGTATCAGCATCAGCTTTAACTATCGGTGAGCCGGTCCTATATCGCCGCCATCCCCACCTCCTTGGCAAAGGATCTCTCATGACCGCGACCTACGACGCCGACCTCCAGCTCTTCAAGTATAGGTCAGGTGAACGACCGTGTAATTCATTGTGACTGAGGGGAATCGAACTTGCATTCCCCACTCCCCAGGTCCTGGCACCGTGTTCCGCGGATACAGGCCAAGGTGGTGGTGGCGGTGAAGGTCATGCGGCCGAGGTTCGATGGCAGGAAGGTCGGTTCGAACACTGCGCCGATGATTGTAGTTGGTGCTCTTCTGGGCTTGAGGTCAGGGTTGGCTGCGAGCTTGTGCGTGTGTGAGGGGGTTTGGAAGGGGATTCCTTGTTCTATAGCATCAAACCAAATTAGGTATCGGGTATAATGTTCCTGAAATTGTAGGCCTTCGCAATATAGTCGCCAACGGTTTTTCTGCATTTGGCAAGAAGCATAGACAATACTTTTTTATCCTCATAATTATGTGGCTTTGCCAGCAACAGTCGGGCATTTCCACTGCAACTTCGCTTCCATTTCGAAAGCGCGCCTCATTCGCCCCGACGCACGGGAAGTCGGGCGTCTTGACGAACTGCCTGGAAGACGCTGCGCGAGAGGATGGGTGCTGTCGTCGGTGCAACACCCCAACATCGTCAGCGTCTATCCTGCCTCACGGACATGGTCGAGATCGGGGGAGGTGCGGTCTGGCCAGATCCACAGCAGTTGAGAACATTTCGAGCGTTGGCATTCGGTGTTGACTCATTCGCTGTGTTGTTAAGCTCGCGAAGGTCCTTCCTCATTATCAGCACAGGCAGTCCACGCCCTGAAGCGCCTTTTCAAGCTGTCACCTGCGGGTGGATTACTGCCAGCCTTCCAAGAAAGACCGCCTGATCTTCGGTACACAACCGAGAAAGCGCTGCCACAACACAAGACACACGCGCACACACACACACGCACACACCCACACCCACACACCTTTCCCAGCAGTCCCCCTCACAATGCCGCCGACACCCCCACCCACTAGCCTGTCACCCCTGGCACCACACTCCCAGCAACCCCCCTCCACCGCACCATCAGCTACCCCTCAACCCCCTCTCGCCCCCACTCTCGCTGCAAACATGAAAGATGACGTCATGTCCATGTCCAGCATGGGCAGTTCAACGGTTCCATGCGCATGAAGTTCCGGCGGCTGCAGCCTGACGAGGATCCGGACGGGGCGCTGGCGACGTGCAACATCCTGGTTATGGAGGTGGGTGCCTGAACTCACGTGTGCGAGTCGTGAGTGTGTGTGTGTCTGGTTGTTGTGTGTTGCTGTGTGCGCATTGTGTGTGCGTGCGGCGCGCGCTATTGCTTTCCCTGACGCAACATCTTCGACATCGAGGTGAATTCGATCGCGACTCCTTGTGAGCGCCTGGTATGTGTGGTGTTCTGCTCGTTTGTGCGGGCATGTCAGTGCGTGAGTGCATGCGTGTGTGTGTGTGTGGGGGTGGGTGGTCGAAGCTCCAGTTGGCGGAAAGCACGATGCACCCCTTTCTGCCAGCAACCAAGGGTGGAACGCGACGACGCACCCGATCCCGATCACTTCGACCAGGCCCTCGCCGATGGCGAGGTCTATGTCTTCCACCAATGGCCGATCGAGGATTCCGCGGAATCCGAGACGCGGCACTGAGTACGAACCGACCCGGCTCATGACTGCCCTCCCGCAACGCGACTTCATCCTCGAACCCGCCGACACAGAGCGCCTGGCCAACCTCGCCCCGGTAACCGTGTCGACGGCACCTGCGCCAGATCAAACGTCCCCACGGCACTTTTGCGATCGGGGACACTCCGCGACGCCGTCAAGGCCTTCACCTTCCACCAGGAGCTCGAGGGCGGCGCCATCGGCGTGGACGTCACCGCGGCGGTGGATGTACTGCAGGACATCGCGTATGCGGTACAGTACCTGCACAACGTGCACCTGGTGCATGGGGACATCAAGGTGCGCCCGATGGTTTCGGATCTGATGTTGGATCTGATCTGATCTGATGGATCGGGGGCCTAACAGTCGGCGGACGGGCTCAGGGATTGAAGCTACGGTGGGGCCTAGAAATTGCCTACAGCAGGCTGGCCGTGGGCCGCCGTAGGCGTGGGCGGCGAGGGTGAGCCCCGCTTGCAGCCGCCCGCCGCCGCGGGTCCCGCTGGTCGCAGCCGCACATCAGGGCACCAGGCGGCCGACCTCCTCCCCTCAAGGATAACGCACTCGACCTCGCTTCCCGTCACGACGTGTCACCGCGTCTCCGCAATGACCCCCGGACCCGACCTCCAGCATTGGCCAGCACGCGTTGTTCTCTCGCGAAAGCGGCCGTGGCTTGGCGTCCGCGTTGCCGCGGGACGCCTTCCGTTTCTGGTGCCCAAGGGGGGACTCGAACCCCCACGACCTAAGCCGCTACCACCTCAAGGTAGTGCGTCTACCAATTCCGCCACCTGGGCAATGTCTGTACGTTCCGCGTCGACTGCCCGCGGATCACGCAATTGTAAGCGGTCTCACTCGTTTTGCGGAGTGGCCGCGGGCGTTTCCGCCGCATCGTGGCCGCCGCGGCCTTCTCACCCCGGCTCCCGCTCGGCCCGCCACGCGCACACGCCCCCCCGGTCTCCTCGGACTGCCGCCAGCGGCGGACTTTGGGCTGACGAAATGCTCAACCCGTGTGAGCCGTGGTAACCTCAGCGGCGGCGGAGCGCAAGCATTTCTCGCCAGGTCAATCGAGTGAGAGCCTTCCGTGTGCGGGGTCCTCTCAGGTTCCGCCCGCACAGCGCCGATTTTGGGGATTAATTGTGCGAGCGCGAACTAATAGGGTTACTGTTTTTTGGGGAAGGGGAGGTGGCGTCGCCGAGGTTTTTGAGGCCGTGCCCCGCCGCAAACGAGTCGCCAATGACCAGGTACCTGCGTTTTGGTTGTGTCCTGGCTGTTGACTTCTTTGTCGCGGTACCCCAGGCTGTTGACGGGCTTCCAGTACTTGGCCCACCAAATTTGGGAAGCCTTGGAAAGTACCCCTTCGTGGCTTTGCGGAATGTACATGAATACGATCTCCAGAAAACACAAGCACCACGATGCAAGGGTGTAAGCAAGGTCACGACGTTGGTCGAGCAGTCCTTTTGGTGCGCATCATGTGCTTCGTTGTTAGGCGGGCGGGGTGTGGGGCGCACCGCGGCCCTGCACCCGCATGCCACGCGCGCCCCGCATTGGTGTGCCTCACTGCCACCCTCACGACAGCCCGCCGACTACTCAGTCACCCGTCCGTCACCAGCCAGTCGCGGCCGTCGCGTGCGGCACCTTCCGCACCCGCATTGCGGGTGATGCGCAGCGCATCAGATGTACGGCTGTCCCGCAAGCGCGCATACAGCGGCATCCCCCCGGCTCGCATCATTGAGCGCGTGTACAAGCAAGGGCGGCGGCCGTCGGTTCCCCAGCGCCACGCCTCGGAGTTAGCCGGCTTGGCCGAGGCGTGCCGGCAGGAGCGGCGGGTTACACCGACCCATCCGCCACCCTCCGCCATCACCCGCAAGCCCTGTACGTGTGCCTGGTTGGGACAGCCCATGCGCACGCGTGTGCGCTACCTGCTGGATCACGGCATAAACGCCGGCGCCCTTGGGTATGAGACACCTTCGACTTCGGTGTCGTGGAGGGCAACCCGCGGCGAAAAGCCGCCGGCCGATTCGAAGCGCATGCCCTCGAAGATCGCATTCTCCAGCAGGTCGGGGTTGGCGCGCAAATCGTCAAACTGAGGGATGCCGTTAAGGCACCTGCAGCGCCATCGCCACTCATCACGCCGTCACCCGCCCGCACCCGGCCGTCACCCGTCACGCGCTGCGTCACCTCCCGGACCTCCCGCCCAGGCCGCCCCCACGAAGGGCCGACGGATCAAATATCCGGAGCGCTTCGATGAAGCTGCAGTCGCTCGCGCCGCAGCCCGGCGCGGATGCGCGCCTCCGGCGCCTAGCCCGGCACGAGTGCGAGGTCACGTCGTCGCGGCGGTGGCCGCCTGAGCTACGCCATGCCTATCAACCGCGGCGCGCACAGCGGCGGCAGCAACCGCCGCGGCGGCGGCGGACGCCGCCCGGTGGGCGGCGGCTGCCCACTTAGCTCATGCCGGCCTGGCCGATCCGGACCTCACTTTCATAAGCAGAATGCGCACAGCTCCCGCTATCGTGCTTGCCATATCCGCGTAGATATGCGCCGCCGCCGTATGTGTTGCATATCCCGTAGTGGACAGCGTCTTTGTATGTCTCCGCCGAAAATCCGCGGTGATTGGCTTCATATTTCGCACGCATACGGGCGTAGGTTGCATCATCGCCGAACCAGGCGTCACCGACAGCAAAGGCATCGCGCAAGAGTGCGGATGCTCTCCTCCGCCGGCGACCGTCCGCTTGCGTTGCCGGCCCCGCGCTGGCTGACCGCATGAGCACGAGTGGCGCATGACCGCGCCGGGATGCCGTTTGGATTGGTCGCGCCGTTGACCGGATCGCTGACGAGGCTGCTGGTTTTGGCGATGGTCAGATTCGCCCCGGCGACGGCGAACAGCATGTCCGACACGTTCCAGTAGTTCGCCTCGGTCGCCGGATTGGTTGTTGTCCCACACGGCGGATCAGGCCGTTGTTTGCTACTCAGGCTATCAATGAGTGTATCCCAATCATTCGTTGATGCATATATCTGGACAGAGTATCCCACCTCTCTATATAGAAGGAAATATTCATCAGAGCGTTATTGTTTTGCAGCAGGCATTTGGCCAGCCGTGACAGGCACGCCCCCGCGGCGCGTCCCCTGGGACGACCAGCCGCAAATCATAAGTCGTCCCGGCGCCCGGGTTTCCGCCGTCCAGCGCGCCGGTGCCTTTGGGGGCCCGGATGACGGGGCGGACGTCGCCCCGGCAGGCGCCCCGCCCGCACTTGGGTGAAGAGCCAAAAGACGCTGGGTCCCGGCTTGCGCCGGGATGACTGGTCGGAGATGTTCGGGAGGGCGGGCGGGAAAGCCGTGCCGGCTGGAACGCCGTGGCGCCCGCAAATCGTCATGCGGGGTGGACGGCACGCGACACCTTTGCGGGTCGTCCCCGGCTGCCGGGCCCCGCTCGGCTTCCTGCGCGCCGCCCCTCTGTTGCGGAGGCGGCCGCGTCACCATCTTTTCCGATGCCGGGGAGCATCGCGGTACCATCCTGCCGCTCAAAGCCTCCGGCCATCGTTTCAACACCGATGTCGACACCCAGCCTGCCGACTGGGACAATCTCGAAATCCGCGTCGCCGTCCTGCCGCGGCGCACGACGCGCTGGTTTTGCCCTTTAAAGTTGCCGAAGATTGCGTGGCGCGCTGGGTGTCCGGAAGGACACCGTCTGCGCTTGCCGATGCGGCCGGGCAACCTGCAGCGGCTCAACCTGTACCCAATGCCGTGGCCTGTGGCCTTCGAGCCTGGCAGTCGGCTGGGGTCCCGGGCGGCGCCTGCCGCGGAAGGAGATGCGCGCGCCATCGCTCGACCAGGTGATATCCGGGCCGAACTGCGCAGCTGGGTGAGCTCGTCGCACTTTCAGCTGCCCATGCCTACAGGTGCGATCGCGGGCATACCGCCGCTCCTTCGGTTGGTCTGCGAAGGCGCGCGCACCTGCCGTCCGGCGCGCGCACGCGAATCTCCCCCTTCCGATCGCGCAAGCGCTCCGGGACGCCGGAAGC
>NNCB01000086.1:0-28784 GCA_002317545.1 Scenedesmus quadricauda | reverse complement strand
GCTACGACGGCAGGAGCCCCGGATCGGTGCGCACCGGCCTCGCCGCCGCCGCCGCCGACCGACCCCGCCGCCGACCTCGTCGCCGGCGCCCCCGGCGCCCTGGATGCTCGCGCTGCGGCGCAGCATCGCCGCGGCCGCGCGGGCGCCGAGGACCGACAGGCCGCCTCGCGGGGAAGTCCCAGCAGGTAACCCTCCTCCGGGCGGGACTCGCCGTTCACGAGAACCTCTTCCTGACGTCCTCGCTGAGTCCTGGAGCGCGTTACAGCTTCCCCAGCTCGACTTGCGCTGACGGGAGCAGGAAACCAGGGGTCGTTTGAGCGCCTTATTGCGAGCGATTAGCAAACATTGCAAGAGAGTGTGGTGGGGGGCACGATGCGCCCGCCAGAAATTCATAGGTTTCGATGTCGCGCGCGAACTGCTTGTCGATGCCGGGCCATGTGTGCATGTGCGCGCTGTTGTCAGGTTGGTCGGACAGCTCCCAACCTCGGCCCATGGGCACACACCCCGTAGAGCTCCGCTGACTGAACCGCAAGTCCAAACAGGTGACCATGTCTGCACCTCGACTGAGCAAGGATACCAGACACGCCCCCCTCCCCCAAAAACAAGCTGCCCATGCGCACCTGCTCAATGTATGACTTGGGGATGAACTCTGTCATGTTGAGGGCGCGGGCCATGGCGCTGGCACGGTCGCGGTTCTTGGAGTGCACCTGTGGAAGTTCACAGGGCATTCCAGGCAATCGGTATGAGTTGTGGATCCAAGTGAGGAGCATGAACACAGCAGTCATAACCCTTTCCCAGAAACGGAGGCATGTGGCTGACTCAGGGCTCAGCCATGCACGCATTTACAAACCCATGGTTGTACGCGATCGACACGCCATAGCTCAACACGCGCACGCACACACATACACACACGCGTGCACACACACACACGCACACAAGCACACACACACACACCCTGACATGCTACCGCCCTCCGCCTTACCTGCACAAAGCCCCCAGGTTCTCGATCTCGTCCAGCTTCACCGTCAGCTCGACATCCCCGCTCTTGAAGGTAACGGTCTTGCCTCGCATGCTCCTCCAGTCTCGTGGTCCGGTAGCGGCCCTCATCGCGCAGAACATGGAATGGGTTGGTTTGCAGGGAGGGTTGCCGGCTGGCGTTGGCCGCGATCCGTCGCTCCCGGGTCATGCAGTAGTCGACCGCCCGGCTGACCCAACGGAAGGTGATCTCGGCAGTCGTGACCGTTGGGCGATCGTAGGCCTGGAGCCGGGGTGGAGCCTGGGCATGTGTCGCAGGCGCGGCTGCGACGTGGCTCCCCTCGAATGAAGCGATGGGAGAATGCGATGCGTGTCGGTTTGATGGCGCTGCTGATCGGCGGCGGCAGGTGCATCCTCCCAGAACGCAAACATGGAGGCCCCCAGACCGCCAGCAGACGCGCAGCGCGCCGACAACGACATCTTCCCCCGCTCCATCGCGCTTTGTCCCAGTTCGCACCCCCTGCACCTCTGCCACCTCGCCCGCTTCGAAGCGCCCCTGCCCTGTGCCGCCCATCGTACCCGAAACGAGGGGCGATGCAGTATCAGGGTGTGGGGTCTGGAATGCCGGCTGGGCCTGGGCGCTCACCCCTCTGTGACCCACTCCTCGAACATGAGGGTGTAGCGGCCGTCCCAGTTGCGCATGCGCAGCCAGCTGGAGCAGGTCTCAGGGTCCTCGCTGCGATGAGAGGACAGGTTTGAGGTGTGTGTGTGTGTGTGTGTGTGCGTTTGTGTGTGATTGTGTCTTGTGCAAGTGATGTCACAGAGAGAGAGAGAGAGTAATTTTTAAGAGCCAAATGAAGTTGGAATTGTAGTAACGAATTGCTGCAGCGCGTCCGATTTTTAATGAAGTTATCCCCAATTTCGGTCGTACGAATGAAACGTGACCGTACATTCTTTCCGTTCAGCTTCTTTAGAACAGGTAGCCTTGCGGGCACTCAGGTCGGCGCTCGTAAGTTGTTGTTGTGGTGAGGGGCTGGAAGGGGCTCGCAGGTGACGCTATACGCTAATTGCTGCGGTGCATGCTCGGCGCTTTGACCCGCGTTGCGGTGTGCTGGTACCGGACCCACGTTCACAGCACACAGATACTCACACACACACACACAATGACTAGTCAGACCCGTGCACTTGCAGGCATGCGTACCACGAGCCCTCACTTTGGTGGCAGCGGTGGATGTCGTACAGCTCCTCACGCTTTGGGGCGGCAGCACCCGGCTGAGTGGAACATGGGTGTGCAGATGGCAGGGTGATGCCAGGGGTGCGCACAGAGTTGCGTACGTGTGTGAGGCTCAGGCGACAGGCTCGTGTGTGTGTGCGTGTTTGTGTGTGTGCATGTGTGTGTGACGCGGAGCGCGTGCATACAAGTGTGTGTGTTTGCGCGTGGCCACACCTGTTGCGCAGTGCAGCATTGTAAGCAACAGGGGGCAGGGGTGAAGCGAGCATCCTGGCACGGGTACGAATCAAATGGGCCAGTGCAGGGGGCCTATCAATGGGCTCCAGGCCACCAGGATCGAGGAATGCGGCCGGCGGGCTGATGCCTTCAACCCATGGCTCTCACCACTAGGGCGGCCATGATGGCTTCTGGCGTGATCTCTGGAGTTCGCTTAGACTTGTGGATGTGGGCTGCGTCCATCAAGCCTGCGGGCAGCGGCGGCGGCGGGTGAATACAGGGAGGGCGGCGGACAGCGGGGGCAGGAAGCGATTGGATGTAGGTGGGGTGCGCAGGGGTGTAGCACTGGCGGGCAAGCTTCGGAGTCATGTGGCGTCGTGATGCCGATCATATGACCTGCGCGGGCTCTTGACCAGTCTAACTGGCATCTCAAAAGCCGTGCAGAGATCCACCCCGCATGCAATCGGTCGCTCCACCAGACCGCTTATGACACACTCACGCGCAACCCCGCAAACAACTGCGCCTGGCTACAGACGACCCGCAGACCGACAAGCAGGCTGCTCCGGCTCACCCAGCGAAGGGGTTGAAGCCTTTTTTACCAACCCAACCAGCCTTAATTTCGGCTCGTGAGGGCGATATCCAGCCGGTACAAGGTGACGGCAACTTTGTCTTAGGGACCGCAGTTATGAAATGGAGTGAGGTGAGCTTTCGGAAGCAAGGGTCGGTGGACTGATGCCGGACCCACTTCGTCAGCGGGATTCTCCGCCTTTTCGCCGTGCAGCTTTGCAAAGGCGTAAATCTGTTTGAGGATATCGCGGACATGAATGGCGGTTGCGGCGCCGCACCAGAAACTGAGGCAATGTGTGTACCAAATACTGCTGATAATGGCACCGGTGTGCCTGCATGTTGGCCGGCCCCCACAGCAACCTCAATCGCTACACCGGGAACTACAGCCGCTACCCCAAATACCGCGGATGATCTCCTCGGGCCCCTGCCCCGACCGGCTGATGTCGCGCATCACGCGCTTGACCAGGTCAAGTGCACGCCGCCTGACGTTTGACCGGCAGGCGGATGAGCGGTAGCAGGGGCAGCGTTTGCAGCCAGTGGCCACCAGCCTGGCGAGCTGAGCACGTCTTTGACAAGAGCAGCGAGGCAGCGGCGAGCAAGGCGCAGGCGCCCGCAGCCGAACGGCAACGTCGCGCCGAGCCGCGCGGGTGGCGCCCCAGCAACATTCTCTGGCAATTGGAAAGGGTGCAGCGTCAGCCGGCCTGGTGTGACCTGTAGATGGAGACCCTCAGCCAGCAGGGGCCGCTGCTTCTCGCTGAGGGCGTAGATCCCCTCGTAACCACGATGCGCGACGGGGGCACCGGGAGGATTGGGCGCCGTGTTGCGTGCAACAGGGGAAAGGCATGAGAATGGGCAAGTCAGGACAAAATAATGCTGAAATAATGTGGCGGGGCTTGTCTGGGGTCTCACGAGGCCGTGGGGCGGGTGGAGGTTTGCGGCAGCGGAGGCGCACGTGTTGGAGCGTGCCCACCTGCGCGGAGGCCGTCTGCCCGTGCGCCTTGCCCTTGTACCGGCGCTCGGCAGCGCAGCGCGGGGCAGGCGCCTGGACTGTCGCGCTCCCTTCCCGGTCCATAGCTAGGCCCGAAGAAGCGTGAACCTCGACCTTCTGGAAGCCTGAGCGCCGCGACTGCTTCGAATCGTAGATCGAAGCTGGGACGTGCGGCGTTTGGCAAACGTGCGCGTCAGTAAATTTGTCGGCTGCGTATATATCCAGTCCGGCTCACGGAGTGCCCACACATTTTCAAGCCTCGCGACGCACGCACGCAAATCCTACCGAAGACGCTAAACGAAATTTTACTTTCCCCGTAACATTCACACAGGCCACGAAAAGGTGCGCATCGGCTCCCGTCCCACCTGAGCGGCGCGGCCCGCCCTCAGCTCAGCCAGGTTTGCCAGCAGCAGGTCATAGTCCTCAGACGGGGGTCGTCAAAGTTGCCGTCGATCTGCGCCGATGATGAGCGCGCGGCCGCGGGAAGCCGCAGGAGCGTAACATTACGGTCTCCGGTGAAGTCTATGACCTGCCCAAGCCGTTTTTTGTACTAGCCACCCAAAACCCGATTGAGCAGGAAGGAACCTATCCGCTACCGGAAGCCCAGCTGGACCGCTTCATGTTCCTCATCAAAGTGGATTACCCGAGCTTCGACGAGGAAGTGATGATCGTAAAACAAGCTGAAGAAGGTATCTTTCGATAACCTGAAACCATTGATCTATTGTCGTCCCGCCCCTCACCTCTTTACGAGGCGTCGTTATAGTTGTCCAGAGAGATCACCGCTATGTTGGGCATGAACCCCTTGACGCGCTCGCTGAACGCCGTCTTGCCGCTGCCGCTGGCGCCGCCGAGCCCCACCTGCGGCAGGGAGTGGGATGCGCACATTGCGCGTATGCAACGGGGCGCTCGGGACGGTAGGCTCGCCGCCGGGGGCCCAAACCCTGCACGTCGCAGTGTTCGCATCACAGCCGACTGGCGAAGCGCTGGGCGGGCGGGGCGCACTGGGGTGCACGCGGTCCAACACGGTGTGGCAACAGCCCCCTGTGGCTGTCCGCGCCGGCCATCCCGGAGTCGAAAGTGACTCGACAAGAATACTTCTGCCGCATGTGGCCGTCTTGCTGGCGCGCTCAACGTTTGTGAGTTCTTTGTTTACCCCTCTGCTGGACCACGCCCTCGTTGTGGCTCTTCATCAGCTGCAGCGCCCTGATGAAGGCATAGAAGCCCTGACAGCGCCGGGGGCAGCGCGGCGCGGCGCCGGGCGTGGCGGCAGGGCGGGCAGGGGCCGGGTGGGTCGGGGTGGGTGCCATACGATGCCCAGTGGAGGCAGTGATCAGCGCCCGAGAGGCACTGAGAAGGTCGAACAAGCTGCAGACACATCGCTGTTACTTACGCGGCAGCGCCTCGCGGCACCGCTGCGCAAAGCCCGCTCGGAACTTCGCTGCCGCTCATCACCCAGCCACCGGCCGTGCGTCAGCTATATTTCGGTAAACGTCGCGACGAGCAGGCCTTTCGTCGCCCGTCGCGCAAACTAGCGACGCCGCGGCGGCAAGCTGCCGAATGCCACTATCGGACACGGCTCGAGACGTGGGATCTATCCGCGACACAGCCGATCATCCTCGCCGAGCAGGCGGTGAACGGCAAGCCGACAAAAGTGCTGTACCATGCGCCGAAGAACGGCTTCTTCTTCACCATCGACCGCAACAACGGCAAGCTGATCGATGCCAAACCCTTTGTCGACGGCATCAACTGGGCGAGCGGCTATGATCTCGGTTTGGGAATGGGGGCAGGGGTCGGGGGCGGAGGCTGGAGAAGGTGGCCCGGCCACCGCTCGAGAGTGGCTGGCCGGGCCGGCGGCTGCGGCATGGGTGGCGGTTGCTGGAATGGACGAGAGAGCCCTGGCGTGCGGGCAGCGCCCGTGCGAGGCGTCGACGACAGCGACTATTTCGGCATCGTCAATCTCGACGAACAGAAGACCAAGGTCGACCGCCTGACCGCGACCTTCCGCCACGGCAGGACGTTTGCGCACCTTGCGCTTTCGGTCGAGCGAGGGCGGAGGCGAGGTCGATCGCTGCGGCATATAGCCGCCTCCACGGCGTCTATCTGCCATTCAGGCACCTGCAGGCCGATGTGTGGGATGCGCAAGCTGTTATCGCTCAGCCGCCGGCTGGAAGCTGCGCTGCGGCTACGTCAGGTACCATGGTGAGGTAGACCTGCTCAAGCGCCTTGCCGTGATCACGCCGTGGTGCAGGGCAGATGGAGGTACGCTGGTCACTAGGCCTCACCGCAGGCCGAATGGCCAAGCCCGAGTTGCTGTAAGAGGCTTGTACATGTCGTCATTCGGCTGATCGAAGTCGGTTTTATCACACTTAATCGCCAACTACACCCCAGCTTGATTGGAAGCACCTTTATCGATCCCACATGGACGCGGGGGTTCGACTATCGCGCCAACAGCCAGGCGCTGTTGCTGCACCGCACCTCCCCCACCGCCTTGCGCCAAGTCCCGCTGCGGGTCAGCGAATCGCACACATCGGGTTTCACCTTTTCAGAACAGCGCAAGGGCACGGTCGCGACGGGTTACAGCGGTTCGATGGTGCTGATGAACAATCGCCCCATGGCGATTGGATAAGTGCTGCCATGGGCCGAACACCCCGCTGGCGCATGCAGCGCCTTGAACCGGGCGCCGCACCAGATCAGCAGCTGCTCGCGGCATGGCTTGGCAGCGAGCTTCGCTCAGCAGCCTGTGCATCGCGCGGACTTCTGGGCGAACTTGCCGAGCTTCCGCGTATCGACGGTCTTCACACCTGCGGCGGCCACGGCGGCCCACCCGGCAATACTGTCCCGCCGCCATCATTCGCGACAGATCCGGATGATGCCCAGGCCACCGGTCACGGCCGAGTTCGTCGCTGTCGCGGCTCAATACCTTGAGGTCGAGCGCATCGCCGCCGCCGGTTTCCTGATAACCGTCTTCCTTCAGCTTGAAGTAGTCGACCGCGACCATCGGGCGGATCGTCAGGCCGCCGGCACGGGCATCATAGGCGAGCGAGCGCAGCGAGCACAAGGTGCCGTCCCATTTGCCCTTCATCGTCTGCAGGACATTCAAAACCTAGCAGGCCCCATGCAAATGACCCCCGACGGCAGCCACTGCTTCCCTCTATCTGCACAGGGTCCCCACGCCGCAGCGTATCAGCGGAGCTGTTGGCAGCCACGCAACAACTCCCGCTCCCCCCATACACGCATCTCACCCTTCCTGCACATGCACACCCATACATGCGCTCACCCATGCCTGCACACCCATGCACGCACGTGTGCGCGTGCGCACGCTCTGCCTGCCCCCACACCCACTCTCTCACACGCACGCACGCAACACACACACACGCAAACACGCACACGTACCACACCTGCAACAGGTGCCGCCACCAAACCCAGTCGTGCCCTCCTCTGGCGGCGTTAACGAGCTCCTGCGGCTGGCAAGCCTCCAGCAAAGCCGACACAGCGTCGGGAAGCTGCGAGAGTTCTTCGTAGCTAAATCTACGGAAGCGCTCGCTCTCCTTGCGTTCCCGATAGCAGGCAACGAAGTCGTCAAGGTCAGACGAGGTCAGGCGCTTGGTCTTAAGCGTTTTATGCAGGTGCGGTCGTAGACGCGCAGCTCTTTCGTCTGGACTTCCTTGGATGCGGGGCGCTCAAGGAAGAACGGCACGTTCGCCTTGAGCCGGGCTCATGCCAAACCCACACACTCGCCCATCATGCATATGCGCACTCGCATCGCGGCGCATTTCGAACGACTGATTGACAACAGCTGGTCGAGATCATGACGTTCAATAAGATGCAGGTCAACAGCGACACCTGGCAGCGGCTGGCAGAGCACAAGCAGTACTTTGGGTCGGTGGGGGTGGTCCGCACAACAGGCGGCGGTGGTGGCGCGGGCGGCACCGGCGGCGGCAGCACTGACAGCGGCGGCAGCAGCACAAGGAGCGGCGGCGGCGGCGGATGGGGCGGGGTTTCCGGGGGCGCAAGTGCAGGCGGCGGCTTCGGGGCGGGCAGCGTCAGCGGCGGCGGCAAGAAGGCCGGCAGCTGATGAGGATTGCGACGAGACCCTTTGGGTTTCATACATCGAGAGCGGTGCAGCAATTTTGAAGCCGTCATGGCAGCTTACGCGAGCGGTCTGTCAAGTCAATTGTTGCAAACATGTTTGCTTTTGCTGTGCACGTCTTGTGGTATGTAGCCTGCTTGCCGGAAGTCTGATGCTTCTGAAGGTGTGCGCGCCACCTATGCGCCGCACAGCCTCGCGTTGCGCGCACTGCCCGCGCGCGTTGTGCGCTTTCGTCGCGGCGCGATCATTGCGCTTGTGGGTATTGGCGCAGTGTTACTGACCGGCGCCGGCTGGTTCGCACTGCGAAGTCCCGACCCCATCGCATCCGGCGGTGACGATGATCGCGCTCCGGTCGCCGCAAGTGCGCATCTGCCATTCTGCACAACGCTGATCCACAATTTGGCCTTGGCATAATCGAGCCACTGGTGCGGGGTCAGCGCGGGGTCGGTCCACATCTTCATATCGTTGCTGTCGAGCTGATACGGCACGATGACCATCGGCCGACCGGGCACAGTGGTGCGGTCCCAAAAGGGCACGTCGCCCGAATAATCGTCCATTGATAGGCAACCTTCCGTTGTCAGCCTTTGTGGCATGATCAGCAAAGTATCACATGATGAGGAGAGGTCGCTGGCAGGACAATCAGCCGAACGCGGCGACAAGAAATGGCTGCGCTCGTCCCATCATACGCGTCAACTTGATGATTGGGGCTTCTCGGGTTGTATCCCTTGCATGTTCAGTGGCTCTGGTCGCCGGGCCGGTCGAAGATATGTCTTGCCGGGAAGGTTGATGTCCATAATGATACAATCATATTGATTTTTGAAAAAGCGTTCTGCCAGCGCTCCGTCGAAAACATAATCGACCAGCATCTGCTCGGCTGCTAAGGCCTGCCTTATATTCTGCAACCTGCCTGCAGGTTGGCACGACAGTAAATGGTCCGGCACGATAGAAAATGGAGCCTACACGGCTTATGCGGCTAAGAATATCAGCCTGGCCATGATCTGTAACCTGGTACCTTTTTATTTCTTCCTGAATCGGAAGTACTATCAGAGCACCAAAGGGGTGATCATCGCTACCGGCATTATGGGATTGCTCTTGTATACTGTATACAGCCAAATCTGCTGTAGCAGGCTTGTGAGCTGTCATGACCGACGTGGCAAGATTCTGGTCATAAGATGACTATCAACTTGGAACCTACACTGCTTTGTCAGTGACGCAAAGCACGCGCAGCAGGCATGCAGGCAGGGCATGTGCACGTGGTCAGTCAGCTGGTCACTCGTCAAGCACGCCAGGTCAGCTTACAGCAGCGCGTCCGCTACTCACGCTTCCGAGCCTTTGCGACTGAGACTAAATGAAGGAATAAATTTTGATTTCGCGAAAGCTCCATCTCGCCTGCTGCCCCAGTTAAACGGTGGCCGAGTCTGTCGCAAAGTGACGCTTTCAGACCTGGCTTTTTCGACTTGGTCTGCCAGAAGAGTCCCGAGATGCCAGCTGCGTCACGACTGCGCGCGCAGGCCGGATTCGCGAATGGCCTGCTCGACGCGATCGGCAAGGACGTGCGGAAGTAGGTCCAACCGTTGCGCAAATGCGCTCTGGCCCCCCACCACCGTAGGGGCGCATGGTTCGGTATCTTTTATACCGTAACGGTATTCGCTACGATTTGCGTATGAGCGAAGCCGATTTCATCGCCCGTCTGCGCACGCATTGCGACCGACCCCGCCGCGCGCGGGCTTGCCCGACGCACGGCTCGTGCGCACGGCTTAGCCCATGCACCTGATTGTGACTCTGCAGGGTCCTGCACGCATGTTCAAGGCCTCGGTTGACGCTATGCTGGAGCAATACTGGGGTGAGCGGCCTGCCAGCACCCTTGGCTGTTGGTCTTGAACCTTTCTGCAAGGGGAAAGACACGGATGGCATCCGTCTAGATCTTCATGCGCAACAGAATCTCAGGGGAGCTGAACAAGGCCATGTGGCCAGCACGCTTGATTATGTAGAACCATCTACCGCCGAGTGCAGCAGACGCGATACATCCTTACTCGTGTGCGTGGCAAAAGCACTTTACCGCATCCTACATTAGATGCCCCCGGGGTCCCAGTTATAAGTCAGCTCAACTTCGCCGCCCTCGTCGCCGGGAGCGGCAGGACTAGCGCCTGGCGGCTACGGCCCGACCAAATTTCATACGACATTCGCGTTCCGCACCTTTGGCGTGAGTAGGCACAAGGGTACATGCCGACTTGGTGGGCGTGGTTGCTTGTCATCATGATGTTGGCCGTGATGGCAACTATCAAGGTGATTCACCATGGCCATGCCACCAGGGGAAGTCGTTGTAGAACATGCGAGCGCATAGACTTGCAGCGTCGCCCGGTTCTCGCGTTTTATACCCTCATGGCAAAAGCACGGACAGCTTGAAGCTGAATTCACCACAAAGCCCATTCAACAGCAAACCTGCATTCCGCATACGTCAGAGGTCCTACATTCTGAAAGGCCTGTGAACCAATCCGTAAATCCACAGTACATGGTCTGGGCATTGGCATGCGTGGCGGCGGCGCTGGAGTGCTTTGGATTTACTCGCCAGGGATATCTCGATTTCCCGGGCAGGAACGTCACTGCGCATGTGGGCACCCGGCGGCCGATGCATAGCGTTCCTCTGGGGCATACTTGGCCCGTCGGCGACGATTGGAGCAGGCCAAATGGACGGACACGTTCTGGCGCGTCGCAGCGCGATCGCCGCCCAGATCTTGCGGTCGGCATAGATGATCATCGCGACCGCGAGCATTAGCGGGAGGGCGATCAGCAGGATGGCGCAAGGACTGGCAGGCAAGCTCTCTGCAACTGTGCTGGCACGCAAGCGCTCGTGGCTGCTGCACTCCTCACTCCCCGACCTGCAGCGCCACGACTGCGCCGCCGCGTCGCATATCGGGCGGTCCAGCCCGATCTCGGCCCACCGGCTTGCCGAAGGTGTTGGTGCCCACCAGCGCCATCCGGCTGCGCAGATAAGGCTGCATCGCGTTGATGACCAGTTCGCTCGCCGACGCCGATGCCCCCCGTGCCGATAAAGGCGATCCGCATCGGCGCGACCGCTTCGCGGCAGCGGGCGGAAATAGCCTGCACTCTCCCGGCCTCCAACCCTGACTGGGCGCCGGCCTCAAGCTCACCAAGCAGTCCAACGTGGCGCGGCTGCGACGCACGCACTGCCCTTCACAGCTCTCCCTTTCTCATCACGCAGCCGCATCAGTATCCACAACGCTATCCCTGCCCCTCCTGCACAAGCATCTCAACAAACCTACCCTCCTTTCCGCAGGTGTCACGTCTGTCCCAAACTGCACAGGCCACAATTCGACGCCACGCCGCCGGCTTCCCTACCTTCGGCCCGTCTGCGGCCTGGGCAGCAGCGCTGACTAAGGCGCTGCCGTGGGGTGATGTCACGCCAACATGGGATGAGTATGCGGCACTCTTGCAGGAGAGCGGTATGCCGCATGGTGAGTCCACGGCTTCCCTTGGTTAGCCCCTGGCTTGGTTCAATGGATACCTGCTGGTGTCAATTTTGCGGTGCACCCAGATCCGTGGCGCTTGGCCCATCGGTGATTGCGATGGTAGCTTTGCCTGCTGGCCGATTGTCGCTGGCAGGCGGGTGTCCTGAAGGTTGGAGCCGCAATGGCGGATTTTGCACTGCCTCATCAGCATGATGTGTGTCCTGGATCGCATACAGGACACCTGGCAATCCTGCAACATTTCCTCGAATTGCCAACTCGACCTTGCCCAAACTCCAACTGCCGTCAACCAATCAACGAACATGGGTGCTGGCAACGGCGCACCCTATAGCAGCCCCATGTTCACTCACCGCCTCGCCGCCCCCGCCGACCTCGAAGCCGCTGCGCGCCGTGATGGCGCTCGCGATCGCCGAGCTGCAGGGGCTTTGCTCTCGCCCGAGCAGATCGCGGCGAGCAAGGGCATGGAGGCCGGCACTGCTGCTGAGTCAGCCGACGGGGCGGACCTATGATTCATGGTCTGCAGGAGAGCGCGAAGTGGGGCGCTGCTGGCGCACTGGAAGTCATGCATGATTCACCTATGTCTCCAGGATGACTTCAGAAAGCTGCTTCCACTCATCAACCATTAACAATTCATAATTAACAATTAACCGTTACTTTACTTGCTGCAGGAAAATGTAGTATCCTGCGCGGCGTCAACCCGCCCCTGCTTCTTGCTCCTTTGTGCCTTCCATGCATGTGCAGCCCTTCCTGGTTCCAGGCTCCTGAACAGGCTCATCTGGAGACCTACCGGCGGTTAAGTCCACTGCTGACCGATGAGTTAAAGGGCCATCTGCGCTCGGACTTCGTGACGTGTTCAATGATAGAGATCATCAACGAAAAGAAACGTGTCGCAACCAGGGTGAAGCCATTGGCTTAGCCCGTCTCGAATGAAACTTGGGAGAGAGTGGTAATAAGCAGGGGAAGTGACATGACAAAAATGAGTATCGGTGCGGCCTTTTCGGAAACCTTCGCGTTTCTGAAGGCGAATTGGCAGCAAATGCTGTTGTGGGTGGGCGGCGCGTTGGTTTGCTGGTTACCTGTTCCTGGGATCGACAGATGTATGTTGACCGCCCTTCTTTACCAGCCGGCTTTGCCGATTTGGTGCCCGAGCGTGCCCGGCCAGGCCCTGCCACGTGCGTGTGTTGTGCCTGCTAGCGGTTTCCAGGCTGGAGGCGCAGGTTCGCACCAAAGCTAGACACTCAGGTCTAAATTGCATTGCCTGGACGCCTTGGCGTATGATTCTCCAGGGGCAGCTTGTTGGTCGACGCTACGCGCGCAACGCCGGAAGTGTACCGGAGCATGGTTGCTCAATATCATGAAATTTGGTAATACTACGAACGGTACTTTGCCTTTATGTCTCTGGGAATATGAAAAACAATTGAAAAAGGAGATAACCTGATCCTGGCTGCTTTTGGCGGCGGGTTTACCTGTGACATTACCTAGGACAAATTGTCGGCTTATTCAATACATTGCTTATAGCGGGTCCAACTATTCAGTAACCCTCTTTTAAAGAACTGCTTGCATTCTGTGCAATTGCAGCAATTTTAGCATAACCATGATCAGATGCAATGTACCACACCGTGTGTCATGGCATTTGAACAATTACGTGAATCTTGCTTCAGTGCCGTTTCTCAGACGAAGCATGGTGTCTACGGGTAACGGCTGCGACTACTTTGTCATACTTATGCCTTAGATTCAAGTGCGGCCTTTGAAACAATGTTTTGCCTGCTGTAGAAATATGAAAAAGTTCTCCCCTTACTTTGTTGTGTTTGCATCGTTATTCTTCTTGTGGTCCTGTAGTGATAAGCAGGCGGACCAGTTTGAGGTTGTCGGTAAGATCGATGGCATGCCGGATGATGTACTTGTATATTTAGAGGAAATCGGATTGAATAACGAGCTGAAAATTGTGGATTCTACAAGAAGCAATAATAAAGGGATTCTTCTGAGATAGCCGCCACCAGTCGCCACAAGTCTTTGCCGCAGTGTCGTTGAATTCTGTTTGTATCAACGGCAGGTTAGCCTTACCGCCTATTACATTTAACGTCGGAATAGGTAGCGATCATCCCTTATACATTTGAACATACCGGCTTCCATCGAGAGCAGGCGCCAGCCTGGAGTCGCATAGGCCTCGGCCATCGTCAGCGGCATCGCGCCGGGATAGACGGTAAGCGGTGTCTTTCCCGCACGCGCGTCGATTAATGCGCGCGCCACATTCTCTTGATCACTTGTCGCCAGCATCTTTCTCATTTCCCTCTTCCACGAAGCGGTGTAAGAGACACCGGTGTCAAAGGCAAGCAAATATCAGATGTATGACAAATTGTCTTGCAGCGCGTCGCTGCCTTGACCTGCAGCCGAAGCCTGAGGTCACACCCGTCGGCCCCGCAGTGCGGCGCGCTCCGTCTTGCTGCACAGCAAGCGCTGTCGCGCCCCAACCTCCCACTCGCCGCGCCGCGCGCGTGCGGCGGCGCGAGCGCCGCCCTCGCCGTGCGGTGAGCGCCTAGCGAAGCTGATCGGCAGCGGCGCGCACGAGCGGGCGCAGCTGGAGCAGGCGTGGTCAGACGTGACGGAGCGACCAATGCGTCGGCGTCCGCCGCCCTTGGGCAAGACGAGCTGGCGCTGCTGGCTGCACTCATCCGCGACGGCGTCGGGGGCGCGCAGCCGGTGGTGCTGGTGCACACGCTGATCTGGCAGAGCGCCCCGCGGCGCGCGCGGTGGGTTTGCAGCTGCGCGAAGCAGGCGAAGCCGACACGTGCATGCGCGGCGGCCATCGCCAGGTGGCTGCGCGGCGGCCGCCCATGTGGCGCGCGGCATTTGCCGGCGGGTGCGTGGTGCATTCCAGTTCTCCTTTCGACTTTCCACGGACGCTTTTCCATGAGCCAGTACAAGGCCCCGCTGCGCGACATCCGCTTCGCCCTCTACGACGTGCTGGATGTCGAAACCCGCTTCCGGCAACTGGGCTTCGAAGAGGCTGGCCGCGAGACCGTCGATGCGGTGCTGGACGAGTCGCAAGCGCTTTGCGAAATCGTGCTGGCGCTGCTGAAGCGACCGCCGCGTTCGAAGCCGACGAGGACACCGGCAGTCGATTTCAGCCACAATCCCTTCTCGATGCCGCAGGGCGAGATGGATGCGCTGACGGGCAAGGATCCGCTCGATATCCTCGCGTACCAGTATGACATCGTCTGCAACGGCGTCGAACTGTCGTCGGGTGCGATCCGGAACCATCGCCCGGACATCATGTACAAGGCGTTCGTGCGGTCGCGGGGTGAAGCGCTGTTTCACGGCAGCACACGACTAATGGTTACAGTGCACAACAGCAGCTGCACGCGGCGCAGCTGTTGGTTCATGAAAGCAGGTGCCAGCCGCACAGCCCCAGTCTCACACAGCGGTATGGCGCGATACCATTCGCAGGACGCGGCGGCATCGACGTCGGGAAACTGCGGCAGACCCGACACCACCCCGGCATTGTTGTGCAGGATATCGACGTCGCCATGATCAAGAACCAGCTGTCGCGAGGAATCCTCAGACAGCGCCCTCGCCATCCTCTGCCACGTCGTCGCCGCCCGCCATCCCAACCGCCTGCTGACTGGAGTCCGTGATCTCCGCCGTCTGCGCATCTCGGCGGCAGCGCCGAGGTCGCGCCCCGAGATCGCGCGTCGGAGGGGCTGCGGAGGGCGTGGCCTGGTGTCTCGACACCGACGGCGGCGTAGATCGCTGCAACGATCTGATCGACAAGATCAAGATCGATCGAGATCAAAGTCAAGATCGCCAGAGCCCCGAGGACGAGGCCGAGGAGGAACAGCGGTTTGGCGCCAGATCGTGCGCGCCGCGGCGGCGTCGGCGGTGGAGGCGCTGGCACGGGAGCCAGGCGTTGCCGCTGCCGCGGCGGCGACGGCGGGCATTACAGAGGGCCTGCGGCGCGCCGCTGAGGTGGCGGCGCTCGCAAGGTCGGAGGCGCGGGCCGCGTTGGATCTCTTGGCAGCAGCGGCGGTCGGCGGCAGCGGCGGATCCCCTGCAAGCGCCAGCGGCGGCGCTGCTCTGCCAGCGGCGGGCGGGGCGGCCGCTGGGGAGGCCGGCGGCAGCGATGCCGCCGCTCCACCGAAGCTGGTCGCCTGGAATCAGGCCGTCGGGCCTTTGGAAACAGCCGCCAGCAATTAGGAGGTGCGGCTGCGGATCGGGGTTTTAGGTGGAGAAGAGCGTGATCAGGCCATCAGGCTCCGGCTGTATCCTGATCATTTGCCAGCCAACGCGATCAATCTTGCGCATCGGCGCAGCGACGGGCTGCATGCCCGAAGGGCTGGCAAAGGTCCATCCGCGCTTCAACACGCCCTATGGTGCACGATCATCACCGGGAAACAGGATCCCTGAAGCTTGTGACATAGCGAATGCCTGCCTGCCCGTAGGGGCATTGGCACCACTGACGAACCCCAGCATTGTGATGGCGACCTGGTGATGGGATTGCAGAGCTAGTGACCCGGGGCGGCAAGCCCATCAGCCTGACCAGCCGGGAGTACTCCGGCTGTGAGTCATGTAGCTAACCGTGGGATCACATAATTGTTTGTCGAGTGTCATTTGGCGCAATCCATAGGTGACCTTCTTTGAAGCGTAGTCTCAGAACACTATCGTCATCGGAATTCCATAAAGGTAATTGTCGCATCCTTTACGTCCGTTTTTATCGACCATCCAGCCCGTTATAGTACTGTCTTCTTCCACATCGATGGCTACGACCACTATCCAGGAGCTTTTCGAAGAGGGGCGGCCTTTGGGATCACGTTTTCTTTTGCTGTAAAAATGCAATCGGTTCAGGGGATGTGTTACCCCGTCCACTTCCAGGTCTGCTCTAAATGAAGCCATGTTTGGCTGGCGTCGCTGCCTTCCAGCGCGGCCACGTGCGCCGCACCGCGAGCGCAGGGCAACCAACTACCGCGGCCAATAAGACCACCGTCAGCCGCTGCAGACCAGCTGTTGCAGCTGCGAATTGGGCAGAAAATGCCGGGTTAAGGTGGAGATTTGGTGAATGAAATACGGCCTGTAAGGGGCCAGGTGACCGCAATCGACGTCCGCAATGCCATTCAGCGCCAGGGGAGCTGGTTGCCCATTCCAGTTGCGTTGACGGTAGCACCCGCCAGGGCTGCACCCGCCTTACGGTATTGTGTTGAAGGGCACCGGCAGCCAAATGCCCAGGATTTCCTATTACTTGGGCCGCTTGGCGCATTTTACCGTGAATCGACTAGCCTGGTCAGGTTCTCGCCGATCTGGACTCTTTCGCTGCCACCATCGACGCTTGCCGCTGCCGTACACATCTACAATTACCGTAGCCTAAAATCTGCGAGGCATTCTGCGACGAACCGACTGCCACTGCCCTTCCGCCGCTGCGCTTTGGCGTGGCTGCGGCGCCGGCTGCACCTTGGCAACCCTCCGGATCGAAAGGTCAGGTAGTGTCAACTCCAACTCCGGAAACGGCAAGCTAAACCTCAGTAGGACGTGCTGTAGGCACACTGGGCCGCAAGAGCAGCGGCAGTGAGGACGCGCGACAGGCACCCCGAGGCTCGCGGCGCGGCAGCAACGCGACACCGGGCGGCGGTGGCAGCAGCAGCAGCAGCAGCAGTAGCAATAGCAGTAGCAGTAGCAACAGGAGCAGCAGCAGCGGCCATGGGGAAGGAAGGCACCAGGTTTGAGAGCGATGCGGTCCATCCGCGGCAAGACCAGGATGGGTTGTCTGCCAAGGAGCTGTGCAAGAACATGGTGCCGATGAGCGCCAACGAGAACGCAATCGCGACCCTGAAGCGGATTTGGCCAAAAAGCGGCGACGAACCCTTCCGTCCTGAAGTTTTGGGAGAGGTGACGGCGTTCAGCCGCCCGAACCATAGGTTACCGCGCCCTCAACCATGTCGCCATTCTGGGTTGCGGTGATCTGGATCGATGTTTGCAATAACATCGTCAAGCTTTTGACACTGATGAAGACTGATCGAAGGCGGTCGCGGCACTGCAGCCACAGGTGACGTTCCTGGAGACCGGCGGCACCCGAAATCGAGAGGCAGCACGGTAGGCGGCTGACGACATCGGGCTACGGTCGCTGCCCGACCACGAACAGCACCGCCCCTTCGCCTTCTGGGATCTCCGATCGACAACAGCCCGCCGGTGCGCCGCTGCCTGCATGGCATGCGGGGCCTGCTCCAACGGCGATTCGCCGAGGCTGGAGGCGCGCTCAGCCAGGGTGCCGGGGGGGGGGTGTGGCAATGATGACGCTGCAGATTGTTATGCCTAAATCGATCGAACGGCGGCGAAGACGCCCTTGCTTCAAAGCCGCCTGGCTGGTTCGCATTATCAGCAACCCCGCCGCGGTCTGAGCGCTCATCCGACCGTATTGCGCTGCCGTCATCGCCCCGGCTGATGACGTCACAACGACTCACAGGGCGCCTCGTCATCGAGCTGTTCGAGGACCTGCACCCCAACGGCGCCGACCACCTGCGCACGCGCTGCCTGCCAGGCGCGACCGCCAGCCTCTCGGGCGCGACCTTCCACAAGCTGCTGCGCCACTACGCTGCATTCGTGGGCAAGAGCTGCGCCGGCGGCGCCGCCATGTCCCTTGGAGTTTGCTTGGGCTTGCTCGTTCTGGGTGATTATGCGCATCACAACCGGACTGGCCTTGTTTTTGGGTTCTTTCGGGCTGTCAGCGGAGCTTTCAGCGGAGCTTTGTCTTTTTTATACATACAATCGGTAGCTGGTACAGCATCGCCACGGGACGGCCATTTTGTTTTGCGGGTTTCCATTTGGGCATAGTCAGCACCACGCGCAGGGCCTCTTCGTCTAGCCCTGCACCCAGCCCTTCACGATTTTAGGCTCACGAATAGCGCCCCTCACTCACCAGAAGCCCCATACCCGTCTCGCGCCGCGGCGCAGCCCCGCGGCTGCGGTGCCGGCGCTGCGCTCGAGCAAGTACCTGCGCAACTCAGAGCGGGGGCGGTCTCGGTCTCCAACGACGGCACTGAGGTGGCATGTCTATGGGGCGCAGCCTGACACTAGACTCCGCCACCAGGCGAGGCGTCAGGGCTTGGCCGCGCACGAGCGTCGCGCCAGCCGCTGGCAAGTTCCCTCAGTGGGGGCGAGTCTTGACGCCCGCCGGGCTTCGCGGCGGCGCCGGGGCGGTAGCGGCCTTGGCATGCCTGAGCGCCGCCCCCCCTCCCCGTCCCCCTCGTCGTGATCTGGATCGAGAAATCGTGAAAACATCAAGGCGGCGCTCTGGCCGTCATGTGACCACATAAAAAAAACTCTCTATCATCTACCCGCCGCGCGCGCCCCAGCCGGTGATCCGCGACCACATGGGCTAGGAGGCGCTGAGGCCCTGCACGACCTGAGCACCACGCCCGACGACATGCCCCTGCAGCGCATACGCATGGCCAAGTGAGCCCGCCTGGAACCTTCGACACTGTTTGACTGTGACTGGGGGCGTGGCGGACCACGTCGGTGGTGGTGGCGTTTGCGCTCCATTCACGTCTCAACAGCAGCGACTTTCAGGCTTGGCAGGGGCGCTCCTACCGCCTGGGGCGCTCGTGACCAACGCCGACACCGCCTACCACCTGAGCAGCACGACCCTCTTCCTGCAGCCGCGGGTTTCAGCACCATGACTTTCATGGATGCCACAGGTCGTAATCTCGAATCAATACCCCCTGTTCGAAAGGTTATGGCCTATCAACTGACAAGGGCAGCCTCGACACTGGACGACGCCGACAAGCGGGAGACCGCGGCGCTGGCTGCGGAGCGATGCTGGAACAAGAGTCACGGGCTCCAAGTGCACCTGCTGTGGGTGGCCCCGCCCCCCCCCCCCCCCCGTAGATCTTTTGGAGGGGACTGTTGCATGGGGGTTGCGAGGCAGGGGTTGATGACACATAGAGCGGCAGTCAGGAATCTACAGGCTCACTGTGACGCTGAGATTGTTGTGTCGCGTCTTGGGTGTTTTGCTTGATGCTGTTTATACTTTTTCATCTCGCCATGGATGCGCGAGACCTGGACAAGCCAAGCTAATTGGCTGCGCTCTATGCGGTGGTGCGTGCAGGGACGCGCTATAACGAGGCCTGCGAGTCGCCAAGCGCAAGGCGCCAGACGCCGCGTGCGTCGGCGCGTCGACCTCCGGCGGCTGCGCTAGCGGCAGCGGTGCAGGCAGCGGCGGTGGCAACGCAGGGGGAGCAGCGCGCAACGTGCGGGGGCGGACGATGATGGACCCTTTGGAAGGGCTCAGCAGCGGCGACAGCGACGAAGACGAGGGGGACCAGGGAGAGGACACTTCGTGGTGCACCGCACCCATTCTGACGCGCATGCATGCATGTGCTGCTTCCTTGCCTGCCCGTACCGACCTGCACGCCCGGCAAGGCTGGCAGCAGCCAGCCTGTCTGCAGGGGCTATCTCCTCGGCGCAGCTGTGGTACTCCGGCTCTTAAGTATGCTTCTAGACCTCGGTAAGATGTCCTTGTATGATGGGCTCAGGCGTTCTGTCTCATAACCGGTCCACAGCAGCAAGCTTCAAAGGCCAGTGACAACATCGGTGCTTCCGCCGACGCGGTTTCTATATTTTCTTTGGGGATGTCGCGGCGAGCATCACAGGAAGGGGCGCGGGGCGTTTGCAGATCTGGGAGAGGGTGGGGGCAGGCAGAATAGGCTCGGTACTCCGTGGTCCCCTGGCTTCCTCTGATGGCAGGCTGGAGGCGATGTTGGCGGCCGAGGTAAGGCAAGGGGCAAGCAGTCGCTGACTGGCTGCCGGTCACGTCGGACCTACAAAGACTCAAGGGCCGCTGGTTGATCGATTCAGATCAGCGGCAAGCTGACCCACAATTTCCTGTGGCCGTACAATATCGACGCCGAGGTGATCTTCACCCTTCGTAGGTGGCTCGAAGTTGCTTGGTGCCGGGGAACGGGTACGGCGCCGATTCGACGCCCGGCTCAGCGCGACACTGACACACGCACGGGCCCCCCGCAGCCACAGCCGCCACCACGGCCGGGCGCAGCGCCGCCGCAGCCGCAGCCGCCGCCGGCCCCGCTGCTGCGGCCGCCGACCAGCTCTTCGCGCCGGCGGCGCAGCCAGTCCGCCAGCGCGCTGTCGCGGGCGCCCGCAAAGCGCGCGAGGTTCTCGAATGCAGCGTCCGACTGAGCGATGCGCGCGCGGTGGGACTCCACGGAGCGCTCTGCGATGCGCAGGCGAGCAGCACGTAGCCCACAGTCTTCCGCGTCTGGGATCCGGGCTGCGTGCCGCAAACACTGTTGTGCATGGGATGGAGCGGCAAATGGTTCGCATTATGTGTCAACAGGGTGCGCACCTGCAGGGTGTGGCACCGCCGTGCGTCTGCAACGCGGCTTGCAGCATGCGCGACTGCAAATGCGACGCAAAGCTAAGTGTGACGCACTGGGAAGCGGAACTCCACCGTGCATGGCGGCTCAACGCAGGAAGTTGACCTTGTAGTACCTGCGTATGAGGGGTATGTGTGTCTCCTGTGACTGCAAGTATTTGCATGGCTGTGCGCACACACTTGGACAAACACAGCAACATGTGACAGCTGGTAGGACACAAGGGGGGCGAGGTCTTGCTCATGCAGGGCCGTGACCAAGCGATTGTCCGTAATAATGATTGGCAATTATACTCAGATGCGTGCAAATCCACCCACGCATGTATGCACGCCTGCTGTAACGCGTGCATCCCTGTCCCCTGGGTTGTCAGCGCAGTCCATGCTTCCTCTGTGCGCTCGCGAACGGGCTTGAGCATCCCCGGCGCGAAGAAGCCGTGCAACGCTCATACGCGCCTCGCTTGTGCCGCCCAGCACGCTTTTGCGTATGGCTTTCTTCGCAGCGGGTTTGGAGGCTTTTTTTGCGGCAGGCCTTTTGCCGTCGCTTTTATCCCCGATCGATTTCTTGAGCGCGGCCATAAGATCGACCACGTTGGAGCCGCGCGGGTCGCTGTCGGTGGCTCCGCTTTCGATATTGAGCGTCTTGCCCTTCTTCTTGCGCTCGATGAGTTCGCGCAGCGCCTCGGCATAACGATCGTGAAAGTCGCTGGCGTCGAATTTTCCGGTTTTCTTGTCGATCAGGGTTGTGGCGAGATCGAGCAGATCCTCATCCGGATCCTGCCAGATACTCCCTCTCTGCAGGATGTTTGAAAGCGCATGCAACACGGCAACGTTTACAGCCATTGACGAGCACAAATACTTACATGCCATGCATGCCCGTGGACGTGTTAACAGAAGGCCGCATCGCTTGAGCGCCGTCATGGCCGTCAAACACACTGGACATGCCGTGGATTCCCCACAGGATGGGAACACCACCTCGGCCTTTGCAAAGCCGTCGTCAAGGCGGGTGCAGCGGATGCTGCCGTCGTTCTTCAGCCAGTGAGCGACCGCGTGCTCGTGGCGCACATCGCGCGGTTCGGGTTTAGGGTTCGGGTTTAGGGTTTCAACCCTAAACACTTTAGGGCATTCACATTCTTGGCCGCTTCGCCCGGGTAGGTGCGAGTGTGTGGTGAGGTTTGCAACACTTTAGCCGTGCGTTGCCGGTCTGGGTCAGCACGTTGCATGACGCCTACCGCGCACATCAGACCCGCAATTTACAGCCAGCGTGCGCGCTCCGCGACGCTCAGACGGTGTTGGTCCCAGCGCACCGCCAAGGCTGGCCGCCGAAGGTGACGCCGGCCAGGCGCTCCTGCACGTCGGTCATCGCCTACACCATCTGGCACAGCTTCAACTACGACCGCGACTACCACATCCCGGCGGACGAGGTTGCCGCCACCGAGGAAGCGCGCACACGGCAACTGGTGAACGTCCATGTCTGAGGCCATCGCACTGACCCACAAGGATGGCTCGCCGGTGTTCCTGGACACCGCCGGCAAGCACCATCCCGAGAACGCCACCCTGCTGGGCTTCTGCTGGATCTACCTGCTCAGATGATGGGGTTGGGGCCACTGACCAGAGGAAACGCGGGCGAAGATCACACAGGTAGCAGCCTTGCCCTGGCAGTGCACCAGGGGCCTCCTGCTGGCTCCATGGCGATGCGACTTCGTAGAGTGGTACCTGATGAAAGTACCTTCCTAAAATTTTTCGCGGTGCATGAGCGTAGCTACGCGCGCGTGCAGAGCTTGCGGGTGGTGGCGTCAAGTACCTCTCCCTGGATCTCGGCCGTGTGCTTCTGGGAGATGGATGAGGTGAACACTACCTCAAGTCGGAGCTTCATAAATGGCCAACTCCCGCCAACACAGAACGGTGTATGCGGCGCGCAGAACCCCAAAAACCTTCGCTATGGACGATGCATCGGTTCCAACACATGGATGCTGAATATCTGAGAATGTCATCACAACCTTAAAAAGCATCAAACTTCACTGTGTCCCATTGATTGAGCCGTTGACGACCCGGCGGTAAGTGACAGCAGCGTTCTGATGTGCGGCTCAATGCGGTTGTCGTGCCGCCGAGCGCAGTGCGCGCACTCTTCTCAAGGCGTTCAAGGCGCTGGATCGCGTCACCAAAGCACGGACCTGCTCAGCCAGGATGCCGGATCTGCACCCGCGTGGCGCCGTCCATGCCAAGAACCTGGCAGTTGCCGCGCATCTGGCAAGCGTCGCATCCCGTTTTCCAGGAATCAAACGGCGTGAATCCCGCGTCATTGCAATGTACCAGGCTGCTTCTAGATGATCCAGCACTGCTGGCAGTGAGCATCATTGCTCACCATAAGGGCAAAGTGGCCCAGTCTCAGGCGGTTCGTACTATGTGTATGCGAGTATGGTGTGCGTGTGCCTTTGCAAGCTACTAAGATGCGTAGGTGCCCTGTGCTCTTTGCGTGCATGGGGCTTCCGTCAACAGACAGGGAGAGCCTGCTCTCACTCCAGTGGCATGGCCGCCATGCCGCGACTTGCCCACCTTCAAGTGCGATATGCCACCAGCCGGCCTCCGACTGGGGCGTCACAGATGCCTACTTCTTCCTGATTTGCACCACAAACCCATGGCTGCCCGAATCTGCAGGGATCATCGCGAGCATGCAAATCACAAATTTCATTAAGTGCGTGCTCGGAGCGCTCGGCTTTTAGCCCGGTAAGCAGACTTAAATTCCTGTTTATTGTTTTTATCAACCGAGACCGGCTGCAAAAAGAAGGAAGTGGTAGGCGCAACGAACTCATAGGGAGACAGCCGTGATCTTATAGGCGACACTGGACAATCACGAGTTACCATGTTCTGATCATTTTGCCGCGCGTCTTTCAGTACGGCAGAATCAGACTCGGTATGCCAGCCCTTAGACGGGTTGGGTGCAATCACTTTCTGGCCAGGATATTATCGGGAAACTCAGCCCAGCCGACGGCACTCGCCGAGTTTCTACAGCACATCAGGGATTTCACAGCTAGACCTGGAAAGGGCGAGCTCGCGTCAGCGCGGCAAGTGCTGCAATCGACATGGGCGCGGCGCCACTAGCACTTGGACTGCGCCCGCACCCGCGCCATGCGCAGCGGCTTCCTGACCCAAAACGATGGCGGCCGCTTCCAGGAGGCGTGCGCGCCGTGGAGCGGGCGCAGAGCCGCGGTGTCCGCGCGCCGGGCGCTGCCGCCCCCGCCGGAGCCGACCCTGGCGCGGTGACGCGCTGGTGGCCTTAGTCACTGTGCTCGAGGCGCAGGGCAAGCTCGCCTCGAGCCCGCGCGGCAGGAGAGCGCGTTCCAGAAATGGGCAGCGCGCAACGGCGTCCATCTACTGGACGGGGGCGGGGATATGCGCGGGATTCTGCTGGTGAGTCTCGATCTGGTTGCGCACTTGGTGGTGAAGCGCGATCGAATGCCTGATGGGTGAGAATGCAGGAAAGGAGTGTTATCCGTCTTCCCATGTCGGCTCGCGGTAGTATTGATCGGCATTTGGTAGAAGCAGCGTTCGTTGCATGAGTGTGATCAACAGGGTCAGCAATGAGGTGGTCCAGGGGTTGTGGGGAGGGACACGAGCATCAACAGGCAGCCTCCGCCCGAGTCAGGGTTGCACTCGCCCGCCTGTGCCTGCTGTGCTGCACGCATCAGCTTGCCACTTTCATGCACCCCCGCGGCGACGCCTGCTGCAGACGTAACGACGCAGTTCCAGGACCGTTTCACCTTCGAGACGACCCGTGCCGCATGTCCGCACGCAAGCGCTCATCGAGAGTTCAAGCTCACTGAAAACAGCGAGCACGATCGTGGCTATGCGCCACACGCAGACGGCGACGCGGCCGTGGATGCGCCGGGCACCCTGAAGCGCTGCAGTACAGCAGCGACAGCCCAGTGTGGCGGAAGCTGATCAAAGGATCAACTTGTCATCCACGAGCTCACCATATCCGCAGAATGCGCTGCCCGGCTTTCGCCTCGCGTGGAATATCCTCGTCGGCGTGCCGATGCTGATCCCGTCGTTCATGTACGAGTGCATGTGTGAGTGCATGTACGCGTGCACATGTGGCACGTTTATATGCCAGTTTTAGGGGTGGTGCTGGGGTGGAAAGTAAAGAATGATAGTGCTACTTTAGCTGCTGCCGGAGATTCTGCCCAGGCCAAACCAACAATCGCCAGCTGCCCTTCTGGCCGCGACCGGCGCCTGGCTGCTGATCTGGTCCTTCCCGCGCCGCAGGGCCAAAGGCAAACGAATGCCTCCGCTTCGCGGCGATGCGCCATACCTACCCCACCACGTCATCCTGGAGTTACCCAGCTCGCGCCACCTTGCCCTATTGTCACAGGGCGCAAGCGCTGGGGCATGGACCTAATGCCGCACGTGAGGCACCTACTTGGATATGGCGTCGCGATGCGGCGCGCGATGGGCATGCCCCATCTTGGTTCTCATCGCCGCAGCAGGACGCGCCAGCCGGCACCATCACCGCGATCGTCTCCGCCATCGCGGCGGCCGCGAGGGCGCCGCACGACACCCCTGCCCGCGTACGCGAGGCCGTGCGGGCGGAGGCGCTCGTGGCTGGGCGGGATGGCGTGTGCGCGCTGCTGCTGGCGGTGCAGCGGCGCGCGGGCGGCATGGTGGAGGAGCTCCTGGCGCTCGGCGCCGACCCGCTCGTGCTGCGGCGCCCGCGGGGCGGCGGCAGCGGCGGTGGAAGCGGCGGAGGCGCGGCGAGGGCGACGACCCCGACCCACGAGGCGGTCGCTGCCGGGATGGCCAACGCGGTCACGACGTTCCGGCGACCAACGCTCAACGAAGGCGGCCGACATTTCTGGCAGACGCGTCGTCGGCCGCGGCGCGGGGCCAGGGCGGCACGGCCGGCACACGGCGGCACCGACACGTTCGCGTCACCACGTGCGGATGTAGCCGCACAATACGGTGCCGGACCGTTGGCGCCGTGGGATCGCGGGCGCGCTGCAGCTGACCGCGCCACCGGAGGCGCCGCGGGCCGCGGCGGCGGAGGCGGCGATGCCGGGCGGGGACGGGCCAAAGTCGGCGCTGCTGATGGCGGTCGATATCGAAATGCCCAATATGAACGGGCTGGCCTTTCTCGAAAAACTCATGCGCCTGCGCCCCACCCCGGTGGTGATGGTCTCGACCCTTACCAAGAAGGGGGCCAGCGAAACCCTGCTGGCGCTGGAACTGGGGCCGTGGATCGTCGCCAACCACCCGATTTGCCGCGCGACGACGCACGCCACCCCTGGGCCTCTGTTGGCTGCCATGCCCACTCAGCCATCAAAATTGCACCCACCAAACACCCCCAGATCCGAGATTTGGGCTCCGCCTGCATGGACGGCTTCCTTCGCGCCTGCCTGGGGCAGTTTGTCGCTACCAAGCACCTGCCGACTGCCCTGCACCCAGACCTCCCTTTGGCATCCCAGCGCCGCCTCGCCGCCTGGCTGGCCCGCCAGCCGGCCGCGCTGCAGCCGCTCCGCTCGGACCCGCGGCGCCGCGGCGTTTTTCTGAGGCCTGACTAGCTGAAGGCCGCGCCGCGGCCGTCGAGCTGCTGCGAGCCCGGCGGGCGCCGGCGCGGCGGGGCCGCTCAAAGGGGACGCCGCCGCGCAGGCGCGCCTGCTCGCCGCGTCGGCGGCGGCGAAGGCGCCCGAAATGCTGAGCGTCGTGCTGACGGCCGCGGGGGAGCTCTGGAGCGGCCGTGCGCGGCGGGGCTGCAACTGCCGCACGGAGTGCTTGCCGCGCTGCAGGAGGATGAGCTTCTGACGCTAGTGCGGCTGGGCTTCAGCGTGCACGCAAAGGTGCGGGGCTGCGCGTGCAAGGACGTGCGAGTATGGGTATGTGGGTGCGGGCTTGCCGGCGTACAGGAGCATGGGCAGACCAGGTGACACGGTGTGGGGTTGATGGTCGGCTAGGGAAGCAATGCTGGGGTGGGGTACAGGACAGCAGGCAGGGGTTTAGGGTTGCGGTGGTGCGGAAGTAGAACTGCGGACCATTGTCCTGGAGGGGAGGCTGATGAGGTTGGCGAGCGCCGCCTCGGGGGCGACGTGTTGCAGCGATGGCCCACAGGAGAACCCCAGACGACACTTGCACCAAAAGATTGACTTTGAGCGCCAAAAATGAGGGATCGACATCAAAGGCGCTCGCACTGCGTGTTCGACGCACCTCCCATTCCAGTGATGACGGGCCGGCCCCTGCCTGCCGGCGCTTCAACCTCGCAATCAATCAATCACCAACCACAAGCCGCCCCACCACCCGCAGGACGCTTCGGGAACGCCTGTCGCGCACGCGATCGCCGCCAGCCACCCGGCCGCGCTGGCCAAGCTCCTCGATGCGATGACGGACGATGACGTCGCCCTGGTCGTGGAGGGGACGGACGACCTGTGGAAGCACAACCTGCTGCACGTCGCCGCGTCGCTGCCGGACAGGCAGCGCGGCGTGTTGCTGGGGCCGCTGGTCGCGGCGGCGGCGCGGCTGGGGCTCGTGGGCGCGTTCGCGGCCGTCAATGGGAAGAGGCAGCCGCCGTCGGCAGTGACCAAGAACAAGGTGCGCCGCGGCATCACCTAGGCTTCTGCTTGCGGGAGCTGCGCTGTTACCGCGTTGCGGGGTCGGGGTGCTGCGTTGGTTCGGGTTGTCACTCTGACCTATGTTCATGGTTGAAGCTTTGGACGTATGCCGCATTAATGACCGCGTCCTCGACCAGCACTGGCAAGCGCATGGTCCGCCGCGGCTACATCGCCCTTCGCCGAACGATGCTACAATCAGATCAAGGGCCCTTTTGGTGAAGCTTGCGAGTCCCGACATGGCCGCCACATGTCGTTCGCCGCCCCGCAGCGCGTGATGGACCACTGAAGCTGGTGGAGGTTCAGGCCCGCAAAGCGGCTGCAGAGCGGGCTCGCGCCGCGAAGGCGGCGCGCGCGGCGGAGGAGGCGGCGCGGCGGCGGCTCGAAGCCAGCGCTGGCGGCGGGGGCGGCCAGGAGGGGGCGGGGGACGCCGGCGAGAGGGCAGACGGCGACACAAAGGGCGGTCAGCAGGAGGCAGGCGTGCAGGACAGCTGCACAACTGCAAAGGAGGGGGCCGAGGAACAGGGGCCGCAGCCGTCGCAGCAGCGGGACCAGCAGCAGCAGCGGAGCAGCAGCGACCGGTCGTCCAGACCGCGGCTCCACCCGAGACCGAGAAGCAGCGCGCCGCGCGCGTCTCCGACCTGCTCGATCGCCTACGAAGCCCTCGACGCCGCCGCGGACCGCCAGGATGCGGCGCAGCAGCGCGCCGCGGCCGCGGCCGGCATCGCCGCCGCGCGCGCGGACGCTGCGCTGCGGCGCCGGATGGCGGGTCTCGCGCCTGCGCGGCCGGCGGACAAGGACGCGCCGCTCGGCGGCGAGGCCACGGCGGCGGCGGCGGATGGCGGCGGCGCAGAGGGCGGCGGCGAGGAGGCGGACGGCGTCGACTCGGACGATTCGGAAGACGAGGCTGCGTCAGCCGGGGGCGCCGCCGCGTCGGCATCGCCTGCCAAACGGCCGTCGAGCGCGCCGCAGCAGCAGGGGGCCGCCGGGACGCCGGGCAGGAGGGCGGCAGCGGCAGCGGGCGGCGTTGTGGTGATGCGGATGATGTGCGCTGGATTTCGTCGCGGCGCGCCAGCAGGTAGCCGCAGGCGCTTGTTCACAGGGCACCACACATTCACCCACACCTGCTGCAAGTGTAGGTCTGCGTCCCTGCCAGCGGTAGACGAGCAATTGGAGTGCCAGCCTGATTCTATGTGATGCAGGCCGTGGCTGGAAGCAGTGGCTCAGCATTGCCGGCACGACACGGTCGTGCCGCGTGCGGCG